>CAIGQQ010000306.1:1883024-1900817 GCA_903798035.1 Danio albolineatus
ATATATATATATATATATATATATATATATATATATATATATATATACATAAATATTGCATGAAACATTGGGTCATGAATATTTACTTGAAAGTCCTGGAAAAGTCATTGAATTTTAGTAGTAAAACTGTTTGAACCCTGTATTTAAAGCTTGAGGCCTCTGTTATTAGAGAGTATTATGAGTGTGTGTGAAGCAAACAAACACAATGTTCAAGTGTGTAATTACACACAAATACCGCAATTTAATCATGCAAATTTTAGCATTTGATTTGGTGTTTTTTTTAATATTTTTTGTTCTGTAGGAGACAGTCCTGTGCAGTGAGACCAGAAATGGAGAGAAAGTTGAGATCACTGTGACACTGACCAATGAACTGCCGCCGTCCTCTCCTGTATGCCTGCAGTTTTACAACATCCTCTTCAGGAGGTAATTTAAGGCTTTCTGTTTAAAATAGTGTTAATTATGAGCTAATTAACTCAGTCCTGTTTACTATGTCTTGTAGAATCCTGAGAATACTAAACATGCAGCAGATCGGACGTCATTACTACAATCCCGATGATCCATTCAACATCCCCCAGCACAGGTTTTAAATCTTCTGTGTTGTGTTTCTTAACCTTTACCTATTTCTGAAAACTGGTTAAACAAAACACTCTGCTTGCAGGCTGACAATTTGGCCTGGCTTCATGACCACCATCCTACAGTATGAGTCCAGCATCATGTTGTGCTCTGATGTGAGTCACAAGGTTCTACGCAGCGAGACGGTTCTTGACTTTATGTACAGTCTGAGACAGCAATGTGGAGACCAGCGCTTTCCTGAAGCCTGCACAAAGGAGCTTGTGGGCCTGATCATTCTAACAAAGTAAATGAGCATGTTTCCATATACACTAATAGTTTAGGTGCTATTTGTTTTATTTTAAAAGTGTCTGTTGTGCTCAAAGTTTGCGTTTATGTCATCAAAATAACTGTTGAACAGAGGTTTTATAAAGCATTAATTCCATTTTGCTTTAAAATTGCATTTTGAATGTATTAATGTGATACTGTTGTGCTACATAAGATTTTTGTGGAAAGACCACACATTATTGTGAAGAGCGTTGGGTGTATGACCATACACGATAAATGCGCTATGTATTTGCCAGGACTCTAGTTGATTAGAATTTTTTTCTAACAGCGTTAAGTGCCTTGGTCACTTGTTATAAATTTATTGTGCTCTTCCTGAATAAAGTATAATAAAAAATAATAATAATGTGTAAACAATTTTAATGTGCATACTGTTTTTGTAATTACTTACAGGTACAACAACAAGACATACAGGATTGATGACATTGCCTGGGATCATACTCCCAACAACACATTCAAGAAAGGAGATACAGAAATCTCATTCAAGAACTACTTCAAAACGGTAACTTAGTGTGATAAGGAAAGGTTTATTGGGGTCGCCACAGCGTAAAAACTACCACTTGTCCAGCATATGTTTTGCGCAGCAGATGCCCTTCCATGCTGCAACCCAGTACTGGGAAAAATCCATACAGATTCACACATAGAGTATGGAGTATACTTGAAAAGTTTTTATACAAGTTGCGTAATTCAAACTATTTTCCTGTTCTACAGCAATATGGTCTTGACACAACAGATGGCAACCAGGTTCTTCTCGTTAGCCATGTGAAGAGACTTGGCCCCTCAGGACGGCCTCCACCGGGACCAGCTATGCTTGTCCCAGAGTTCTGCTACCTCACTGGTAATTGTTACTTTTTTCTAGTTCAAAGACTCATTGAAATAGCTTAAAGAGTGCTTTTTAAGTTTTTAATAGTAGTGCTGTGTAATTTTGACACGCGTTGAGGTATTTAAAATGGTGAAATTTAATGTAATTTAAAATTAAACAGTATGACAAATTAATGTCATTATGACATAATTAATGATTTGGCTCGTGGTGTTTTTAGCTGATGGTAGATGGCTTCTGTGCGTAGGAATACTAATGAATTAAAATATGTAGTTAAATAAGTTCACTCTTTAAATCAAAATTCTCACCGATTTGACATGCATTTGTTTCTCTTAAAGGTCTAACAGATAAGATGCGTGCAGATTTTAACATCATGAAGGATCTTGCCTCACATACACGGCTGAGTCCAGAACAGAGAGAGAGCAGAATTAATCGCTTAATCTCCAACATCAACAGGTATGTATTAAACAGCTCTATTGTTGTGTTGTTTCATAAATGTAATATATGTATATTAAACCTAACATATACTGTACTTCATTACAGAAATGGAGACGTGCAGAATCAACTGACTACTTGGGGTTTGAGCTTTGAGAACAAGCTTCTGAGTCTGAATGGGAGAGTTTTGCCCTCTGAGAGGATCATACAGGGAGGCAGAGCAGTAAGAGACTTTTTTTTTTTTTACAGGGTGTCTGTGGGGTCTTAAGTATTAAGAGTTGATAAATCAACTTTTCAATCAACTCAGACCTGCGAGGCAGTTTGTTCTGACCCTTCTAATAGTGTGACCAAGATATCAAAAATAAATTTGTTCAGTTGAAAAACAGCTGCTATAGTTATGAAGTTACATGCGTCTGTTCAATACAGCACGAGCTGCAGAGTTGAAGGCTGCACTGAGCGTGAATCACTTGACATTAAGCAAGTGAGTGGCACAAGCAGCCGAAAGCATTTGGACACTTAAGCTTAAAGGCTTCTCAACGCCGCGTTTCTGTTGCACAGAACTAAACTGCTGCAACTAAGCAAAGTTATGCCGCATGTGCGCTAGTTAAAAGTTCAGAGCTTATAGCTACACCAAGGCTAATACACAAGCTCACTGGATTAACTAATACATATCGCATCTTTTCTGCGAGCAAGTTTGTTATTTTTAATGTAAGAATATATGCTAATATGCGTGCACGAGCAGAGCGATGCGCTCGCACCTCCCAGACGCACAGAGTAGAAAACATCTCATGCTGTAGCGGTGAGATTTGTGCATCGCTTTCAGTGCAATTTAAACAAAAGATATGTTAGACAAATTATTAAAATGATTATGTATGTAGGTATGAACGCAGGTGATGATAACTGTTCGTTTAAATACTTGCCTAATATAAAGATTAAATTTACATTAGACGTGATACCTGTGAAACCATGATTATTGTTCAGACTATATAGTCGTACAACCAAAATCTATAATTGTTGCCTCCATAATTGTTATGCAGTTCAAAACATAACATATGAATGTGTCTGAATGTAGAAGAAGCCTACTTAAGCAATGCACTGCTTTTGTTGTGCTTTGAAATACAACATTTGAATGTTTGTTTAAAAAAAAAACCATTGTACAGTTTCAAAATACAATATATTAATATTTTAATGTAGAAAAATAAAATGTGGGTGTCATAAGGAGCAAAAATACAACATGGGCTCTTATATGCTGTTGTGTTATTATATTGTCATATTGCAAGTCATATCTCTCTAGCCCCTCATTTGGGATGCTTTTCATGAACTGGCCCCATGACAATCATATTGAATAGCCCTGCCAGAGCAAAACAGACGGCAAAATGGGATAATGCAAGTTTGCATACTCCTGGTTGGAGAAAGACTGATTTAAACAGTGGCTAAAACCTGTTGCTGAAAACAACCTTGTAATTTATTCTTTCAAGGTTTGTTTCTTCCGAGCTTATCCAAGTTTTGTTGCACGGTTATGATCCATTAATTTATGCAACTACAACTGTTTGTTACCAACTCTCAATTAAGTTAAAGGTTTGATACTGATGAGAACTTGGAAGTGGCGACGAGGTCTTAAAATATTCTGCATATACCCTGTTTTAATTTTCAGATTCCATTTCTCTCTAAACAAGCCATACATAAATAATATACACTATTTAAAAAAAACACCTGTACACTTATGACTAGTTTTGTGGTACAGGGACACAAATGAACATTAATTTTGCTGCATGGAAATACAGTGTCTCTGAGTTCTTGTGTCCAAAAGAATCAGATTAACACTATTTTAAAAAGCATGAAGTACAGCATTTTAAGTGTTTAATGGAAGAGAGACAACTTAACATTTAGCATGCGTTCATAACACTTATTCTGAAACTTCAATTATTCTGTGTTCCATCTCATAGTACGAATATAACCCATGGACAGCAGACTGGTCTAAAGAGATGAGAGGTCTCCCTCTGATTAGCTGCATGCCTCTGGACAACTGGTTCATGTTCTACACACGCAGAAATGCAGATGTAGCCCAATCTCTGCTTCAGACTCTCAACAAAGTTTCTGGACCCATGGGGATCCGCATGCAGAGGGCTGTCATGTGAGTTGTGGATGACTTTCAATATGAACAACTTTTCAATCTGTTCTCACGTTAATAAGCATTTCCTGACCAAGCAGGATTGAGTATGAGGATCGTCAAGAATCTCTCCTTAGAGCCTTGCAACAAAACGTATCACGTGATACACAGATGGTAAGTCGAGTATTCGTATGATATTAAAATGTCGAGCACCTTTTTTTTTTTAATTGCTTTTGGGCCTTTGTAGGTGGTGGTAATCTTGCCTACCAATCGAAAAGACAAATACGACTGTGTGAAGAAGTACCTTTGTGTGGACTGCCCTACTCCTAGTCAGTGTGTGGTGTCTCGCACCATAAGCAAACCTCAAGCGCTTATGACGGTGGCCACCAAGATTGCTTTGCAGATGAACTGCAAAATGGGAGGAGAGCTGTGGAGTGTAGAAATTCCAGTAAGGGCTTAAGACAATACACTACACTGCATCTTTCAACAATATTCTCAGTTCTTCCCTCAGTAATCAATCTTTGTCTTTCAGCTCCGGCAACTCATGATTGTAGGCATAGACTGCTACCATGATACTGCTGCTGGGAAGAGGTCCATCGGAGCAATGGTGGCCAGTCTAAATCAAGGCATGTCCAGGTAATGTCATTTAGGCATGGTACCGTTAGCGCAAGATGTTTGTTGAAAAATGCTCTGGACTGGTAGGAGGAGGTCTTATGGCTTATAGCTCAGAGCCTTTTTGGTGAATAGATCTAATTAAATTAACAGAAGGTTTTTGCCAGGAAGTTACAGCTTTGTACAGTGGAACAATTTATGTAATCCCTTTGTCTTTGATTAACATAAAAAACAAAAAAGAAAAAAAAATTGAAGTAGTTGACTTAAAAATGAACAAATAGAACTTTACTTGAGTCTTGATTCAAATAATTTATATCAAATTTACTACATTGTAGAATACAATTAATTGAAAAATCTATGTAGTATTTATTTCAGCCAGCATTAGTTATATTTTATTAGCATTAGTTATAAGTTTATTAGGGATGCACAATATATCGGCGGCCATATCGTATTTTTTAAGAATAAAATCAGTTGTTCACTGTATAAAATAACTTTTTGAACTATTTATATTTATCAACCTATGCATATATATAGGCTATCAGCCTGCAAATCTAAAGAGTTAGCGATATCAGCCCAAAAATCCATATCGGTGCATCCCTAAAGTTTATTTAGAAACTAATTTCGAAAAGATCACTTGCTTTTGATTGCTTGTGGCTGGGCTGGCATTATCCAATTTCTGATTAACCAAACAGACGATTCCTAAGCCACTATAAATACCCTAAGTTTCATATCACAGCCATGTTCGTTTTGAAGAATCCCCCCTTTCCACCCCCTTTCGTTTTCTAGATAATAATAATAATAATAATTCCTTACATTTATATAGCGCTTTTCTGGGCACTCAAAGCGCTTTACACAATCGGGGGGATCTCCTCATCCACCACCAATGTGCAGCATCCACCTGGATGACGCGACGGCAGCCAATTTGCGCCAGAACCGCACACCACACACCAGCTGATTGCTGGAGAGGAGACAGAGTGATGAAGCCAATTATGATATGGGGATGGTTAGGAGGCCATGATGGACAGAGGCCAATGGGCAGATTTGGCCAGGATGCCGGGGTTAAACCCCTACATGGGTGGTATGATGGTCCAGTGGTTGGCACTGTTGCCTTACAGCAAGCATGTCACTGGTTTTAGTCCTTACCAAGCTAGCTGATGTTTCTGTGCGGAGTTTACACATTCTCCCCGTGCTCACGTGGGTTTCCCCGGTTTCCTCTCACCGTACAAAAACATGCAACTAAAGTTAATTGACTAATCCAAATCGGCACCATAGACATACTCCTAATAAGTAGTTATCTCATAAGAGCAATCATTATCTGTTCATTAGCTACTACAGCAGGGGAGTTCTCGAGATCTACCTGAGCTCAAACTCCCCTCTCGCCATGCAAACGGGAGGGAGTCCTAGTCTCAAGGATCTTGAGAGCTCAGGGCTCTCTCCCGGGACAGCATGCCAAACCAGCTTTATAATTAATCATCAGTTAAGTGTGAACTCTTGAAATATAGTTAACTTTCACACACTTAGATTGTGTGGTTGAACACATCTGTTTTATGTCGATTTTGTTTTGTAGGTGGTTCTCCAAGTGTGTCTTGCAAAACCGTGGACAAGAGATCATTGATGCACTGAAAGGGTCATTGCAAGGTGTGAAATGATACTACGTTCTCATATTTTGGTGTTATGTTTAGGGATTATCATAATTTCTAATAAATCAGACGATGATGGGCTACAGTGTCATCCTTAGCATCATCCTGATTTGCCCAGCTAAAAAGATGTTAAATAAGTGCTTGCCAAAACTTTCCATCATGGAAAGTTTTGTTCAACATGGTCATTCTTGAAGGGATCTTTTACCAGTATGGGAAATTATGGAGGTTGGTTTGATTGCCAGTTCCTTCTGGACTGTGTTCACTACATTTGCTTTATCGAATTTGTGCTTTTCAAAATCTTTCAATAGCAAGTTTTGTCAAAACACAATGTTAGTCAATCTTGTTAGTAAAGCAAGATTAGGTTGGTAATATCTATGAATAAATTTAATGTTATGTATTTGTATGGGTGATATGGGCATCCATGCAACGCTTAGGAACAATAAGAGTATATATATATATATATATATATATATATATATATATATATATATATATATATATATATATATATATATATATATATATATATATATATATATATATAAATTATTATTATTATTATTATTATTTTTTTTTTTTTTATTGAAAACAAGAAAGCGAGCCGGAAAAAACAGATAAATAGTTTGACCAATTCATGTGAATAAAAGCAGCTCACTTAAATGATTTAGTCTAGTTACATTCACATCAGAAATGACCTGTGGTTTTGCATGAACTGTACCCAGACTACCGTTTTTAAGTGTACTCGTATGTTTCACAGGTGCACACCTCAGCCCAGAAAACATCTTGCATTATCTAACTGAAGCATATTCTGATGTCCAACAATGTCTTTTTAGGTGCTCTGAAGGCCTATCTGAAATACAACAATTCTCTGCCCTCGCGCATCATCGTGTACCGAGATGGAGTTGGTGATGGCATGCTGCAGAGCGTGGTGGACTATGAAGTTCCTCAGATCATGCAGTCTATCAAGACCATGGGGCAAGATTACGAGTAAGCCACCCTTCATGCAGACACACTCAAGCTATTGGGATGATACATTTTCTTGATTGTTTTAAAATGCTTTTCTGTACAGGCCAAAGCTGTCAGTAGTGGTGGTGAAAAAGCGCATCAGCTCCAGATTCTTTGCTCGGATTGATGGCAAAATTGCTAATCCTCCTCCCGGGACAGTTATTGACACTGAAGTCACTCGTCCAGAGTGGTGCGTATAGAGCAGGGGTGCCCAAACTTTTTCTTATCAAGGGCCAAAAACCAAACTTGATTGAGGCTAGTGGGCTGAAGGAAAGTAGAGTTTATTTACCATGGGTAATTTCCTAATTTATTTAATGATAGTTAAAAATAACTAGAAAACATGGCTTTATATTAACCAATACAACATAATTCTTTACAGTTTATAATGAACTTTTTGTTTTGCATTAAACAAAACATCTCATTTTCAACAGAAAGGAGTTACACTAGTTTTTGCCTGTATTTGCTCACTGATGTCTTCTTCATAGTCCTCTGGCCGTCGCGTGACATTATTTCCTGTACATTAAAAAATAAAATCAGATTCATTTAATTCAAACATTTAATTTCTTTCTTTTTTTTGTAGCTTAGCAATAAAACAAACAAACAGAAGTTATGTCAAATTAGAAATGAATATCCTTTTTACGGCATTCGCCCCAACCCTCTCCATCCTTCTCACTCTACCCAGGTGGGATGGTGGGCCAAATCAAAGGTTACAATGGGCCAACTTCGGCCCGCGGGCCCTACTTTGGGCATCTTTGATAAAGAGTTGTAGGGCTTTAAAAGATTCAAAAAACAATTTAGGTAGCTTAAATGGTATAACATCTTAAATATTTAGATTTTTTCATCTTCGCTGAGAATGAGTGTGCATGTACAAATTTGTCTGCAATAATTTTTATGACAGGACAAAATAGTAAGCTGGTGCTTGTGTAGTTTGTGCTAGTTGCATTTTTTTTCTTTTAAAAACCTTGTTACTCTTGTAAACCTTGTATTTTTTTTTTTAACAAACATGGGCAATTTTGATAGTTGGTATGTTGGTGGCATAGTAGTAAACATATTTAATACAAATAATTTTATTTAATTCTCAAATAAGCATGATGAACACTGATCACTAATGGCCCGTTTCCACTGAGTGGTACAGTACGGTACGGTACGGGTCGGTACGGGTCACCTTTATCAGGCTTGCGTTTCCACTGCAAAAGGGTACTCTTTTGATGGGCGTGGTGTACGACAGAAAGTTTGTCGACGTCATTTTCCCTCGAGGACATGTCTACAGTAAAGCTTTATGGGTCGTTCAAAAATCATACGAGAAGCACTTCTCACAAAACAGATGCTTTATTATACACAAAAACATTGGTGTAAAAATGTCATTACTGACTGAACATGATCTGATTATAACTGCAGATCATTGATGAGAAATAGCCTACGGTCCACGATTATATCAAATAAATAAATAAATGCAGCATATATGAACACACAGCGCGTACACAGTCTCCGATGTTACCAAATTACAGAAAAACTAGACACATCAAACATTTATGCCTCATTTAGGTTCAAAAACAAAACGAAATAGAGCCCCGTCTGTGCAAACCTCTCATCTGTGTCTTTAATCTTCACCAGTACATGTAGCCTCTCCGTCATTATTCTCTCGTTAGAGAGTAACTCCGTCATTCCCAGTTGATAATAATCCAGGTTAAGATCTTTGTTATTTTAAATACTGACGCGCACGCGATCGGCAGCGACAAAGCGAAAGCACTCGCGCTCGCGCTGATGGGCTCGTAACCCATAACAATCTGCTCTTCTCTCAGCTCTGTGGCCGTTCAAGACGACGACAATGTTTGTTTAAGCTCGGGTCGACCATGGCTCGTTATTATATGCTGATATTATTTCAGAGCATTGTCTCTCGGCTGTGTATTAAACATGGCGGGTCTTTTGTTTTCATTCTGCTTGTTGCGTGAGCAAATGACGTCACTCTGTAAGCCAATGGCGTTCAGCTGCGCGTGTAGCTCCGCCTTACGGCTCGCTTTCTGGGTTTGGTACCCTTTCGAAAGGGTGACCAAAAAGGGGTACGGTACGGTTCGGTTCGGTACGCTTTTAGACAGTGGAAACGGCCTTAAAAGCGTACCGAACCGTACCGTACCGTACCACTCAGTGGAAACGGGCCATAATGGTCCAGTTTTCTGTTTTTTTTATGACGTTGATGATACTCTGATGCATAAAAGATATGTTCAAAGTCAGGTTTGATCATGTATACAAAATCCAGTATCAGTCAGCCTCTATTTAATATTTTGTGTTTGGTAAATGAACCATTGTTAGTACATATAAATGTAAAAAGAGTCTTGAGCATGATGAACTGGTAATTACTTTTTTCCGGTTGAACATGTGCAAGTGTTCACTCAAGTAAACCACTTATTCTGAATGGATCTGTTATGATGGCTTTATTTGTTCTCCAGATACCCTAATGACAGCAATGTTACATTAGTTAATAATGCAAACTGCCCATATTTACCCAATTTTTTATCTTTAATTTTACTCAGGTATGATTTCTTCATTGTAAGCCAGGCTGTGCGCTTTGGGTGTGTCGCACCTACTCACTACAATGTCGTGTTTGACAACAGCGGCCTTAAACCAGATCACATGCAGAGACTCACCTACAAACTCTGTCACATGTACTACAACTGGCAGGTAAGACCCACTGTAAATCACTAAAACAAGTAAAACACTACTAATAGTTTTTAACACTGGGGGTGCAACTGTATAGACTTCTCACGGTCCGGTTTGATTTTAGGGTCACCGTTATGGTACAGTTTGACACTGTCAAATAAAAATATAGAAGAAAAAACCCTATAGCAATCAAAATTAATACAATATGGCAGATGTATCACTATAATCAACCATGCTTTTCAATAGTTGCATGTATCAAACAGTTGTTTTTAGTTCCATAAACTGAATATTATCAAATACAACACTGCATACTGTGCATAATTTTCACTATAAATCAAATATAGGTTAACCTCTTTTTAAGGTCTAGACTCAATTAGGAGCAAAGCAGAACAGTGAGCAATTTTCATTATCTGTTGTTTGATTAAAGCTGTAAAACATATGCTGGATATGTTGGTGGTTCATTCCCTTTGTTGCAACCCCAGATTAATAAAGGGACTAAAGCGAAAAGTAAATGAATTAAAATTAAAAACACAAAGCCAGAGTAAGATGTTTTTACTTTGACAAGATGCACCACAACGAGAAAGTTACAAACAACAGTTTTTGGAATGTTCTAATCTAAGGCAAAACTGATTAAATACTTGTCAAGTTGGACAGGTGGACATAATTATTGGACATAATTGAGTTTTACCATTGAGAAGCAAGACTTAGTTTGTGTCTCAAAACTTTCATTCACTTGTTCAAATTAGGGTCTTCTCAGATTTCCTCTGCGAGTTATCCTCCCCTTCGAGACTCAATGTTTGAATAACAAAAGATAATGAATTTAATTAATACTGGAATAATGACATAGTGTGGGCACAATGATATGCGACTCGATGCACTTTCATTTTTTACATTAAAAACATTTTTAACTTCAGCGCTTACTGATGGGACATTTACTAACGTTTCAGTGGATAAACATATATCCTAACATGCACAGAGTCCGTTAAGAGATTTAAGGAATTGAAGGAAGAGGAGAAATGCCAAATACAATTTTTTTTATAATCACTTAAATGGAAATCCACAATAAAACAACTTCGAGGTCATACCGAGTATTGTGGCATCCCTGATTAACAGTGTTTTTTGTATTCTTCATAACTATTTCTGTTTCCTAAGGGGATTGTGCGAGTGCCCGCTCCATGCCAGTATGCTCACAAATTGGCCTTCCTGGTTGGCCAGAGCATTCACAAGGAGCCTAACATGAACCTGGATGACTTCCTGTACTACCTGTAACCAGTTGAGTCGAGATGCAGGGTCCTGAAGAACAGTGGGACCATCATTTCTTTTTCGAGTTGAATGGAAAGAGTACGCAATCAAGAGAACTTTCATTTTGTACCAACAATTAAAAGTTTTGAGAAAAGCAGGTATAACAAAAGAAAAGTTTTTGTGTTTGAAAGGAGAAATGCTTTTATTTCAAATTGATTTCAATTGTGTGCCTTGAGTTCAATCTGGTGCCTTGTGATTATAAAACTCCTTGTTTTTTGTAAAAAGATGTTGAAAACTCAGATTTCTTTGTTTAGAGATTGTTAATTGAATTAATAAGTAAACATTTATTTTCTGGCTTCCAATTTGAAAGATGAATCGTTACAAGTAACGTAAGTGCTCCTTTTTACTACTTACAGTGTATAGTTTGCATGTTTAACATACTATTAAATGGTGTGATTGTAGCTCTACTACTATTGTGACTTGAATTCTAGTACAACAGTTATGCTAAGAAAGTTTTACACTATATATATATATATATATATATATATATATATATACACACACACACGCATACATACATACATGTGTATACACACACACACACAGGGTGGGTCATTTATATGGATACACCTTAACAAATTACGTAATTGCCTTCAGATGACCCCAAAGATAAAAGTCAAAGTCTATATATTTTTTTTTAAGTCAGAAGTACTGGGAAGAGCTAAATATACTTGACGAGCTAATGTCAATGTGTTGAAAACATGTTTCTGTTTAATTTGAGAATAAAGCTGAAGTTCACATTGTTTGGATCATTTGTCAATGTAGTGATTCGAGATTTTTTTTTATGGTAAATCCTCCACAAATTAAGTCGATTCCTGGAAATGTTTTAATATGCATTTATCAGCTCTATTAAAAATAGTGATGTTTCAAGGAGATCTTAACCGTTTACACATGTAATTATTTTTTGTGAAAATAAAAAAAAATAGTTAACCCAAAAATGAAATTGTACTTTACCTCGTGTAGTTGCAAAGTTTTTTTATCTGAAAAGCTGTAACCTTGATATCTTGCAATAGTTACAGGTTTCTTCCAACTATCGTCTTCTGTGTTTAACGGAAGAATCTCATCAGTTTGAAACAAGGTTGAGTATATGATGACAATGGTAAGTTATGCGTGAACTATCCCTTTCAATTTACAGCAGGTGGCGCGCTGAGGCTCAGAAATGAGTTCAAATATGGAAACGGCATTTTAATTTAGACACTGACGAATTCAAAGTAATTGTTTAAGTCTAATACCTAAAATACTGATGATATCAGTTGAGAAGAAGCAATGCTTATTAAACCAAAATGACTGCTCCATTTTGCCAAGCGCTAAGAAAAGTAACAGCACGTGAAAACGTCATCTTCGTTCTACCTTGTCGCGACCAAAATTGACACTGAAATAACAGTGCGGATGCTAATAGCCTTTAAACTGAAACAACGTAAATTGTAAAGAAATAAACCTAAATAAAATACCAGACTGCGTCATACTCGGTTTACTTATGTTACCGCCCTTTTCCGAGTAGCTGCGCCCACAGTGTAATTGAGACACGCAGAGAAGAGCCGTCAGCTGGAGACATCCGAAAGGATGGCAACCAAACAAACACCTCATGACTGGATATCTCTTTCAAAGTAAATACTTCATTTCTAAGCGTTTATTGTTAAGTTAAAAACTCAAAATCTTAATTCGTGTGTTTTCAACATACTTTATTTTGGGCAGGAGTTATAATGGACTTTAATTCGGACGGACAGCAAAGGACGTGATCTATAAACAGGATAATCGACGTCTCATCGACATTGTTATGAGGGACCGACTGGCTGATTTGAATGCGGCAAGTGATTGATAACAAATCCGTTAAATTAAATGGCTAGCATCTTACTTGATAATTAAAGACAAAATATATATATATTTTTAGAAACATACTGTTTTCTTTATTTTGCTATGAAAATTTTGGGAGTGACTTTCTGTTGTTTGTTTACTTCTCATGCTCGTTTCTGTCTTGTGTTTGATTCATATGTGTGCTTGTGGTCTGTTTTAGGGCAGGCAGAATGCCGGGGAAGATGGGTCTGTTGCTGTGTCCATGGAGAGAAGTGACTTCATGCAGGACTTTTTCAAAAAGGTATCATTTTAGTGCCTTCATACAAGGTTCTTACGGTCATGAAAAACCTGGAAAAGTCATGGAATTTTTCAGGCCTGGAAAAGTTTTGGAAAAACTGAAAAACACAGTTTTGGAAAAGTCATGGAAATTAGTTTAAGAATGTCTGTATACTTGAATATAGGTTAGTTGTCTTCACTTCTTTTCTGTGGTCAAACACATGCTCTCACATCATTAGTGCTGTGTGAACATTATCTGAATACATTTTACATAGATGTAAAGATTATTTAAACTAAATAGATTGTTGCATGTTTTATGATATGCTCTAATAACTGAACATGCATCATTTTTCTTATTATTTGACATGTATACATAGACAATACATGAAACATTAGGTCATGGAAATTTGCTTAAAATTCCTGAAAAAGTCAATCAATTTTAATAGTAAAAATGTGTATGAACCCTGCTTCATAGGTACAGTATAGAAAATCATCATACCCTAAGTACTTTTGTCATATGGCCTGAAATCCGAATAACATTTCCAGCCTTTGACATGTTTTTGTATCCTTCTCTTAAGCTGTGCCTTTCTACAACTTTATCCTGAAGGTCTTTTGAAAACAGGGTGGAGTAAAAGATTTTCAAAGGGTATGATGATTTTTCTATTGGCACTGTATGCGTTCGCACTGCAAAATTGTATTGAGAACAGTAATGATACTGTATTTTTAATCAGTAATTAATAAAAACAACAGTTTGGAAACTATCTATGTGATTTTTGTTTAAATTCTATTTCTGGGTTTTATATTAATTGAATTTACTTTATGACTATTGACCATTAATAGCAAATGTTTGTCATCTATTACATAATAAATTACAGTTAATAATTTACAGAAATTTTGTCTTTCTTTAGGTCTTTGCATTTTTTTAAATATAGCAACAGTTCATCACAAAAAATTATTTCAACATTAATTCAATTATTTATTTATTTATTTAAAAAAATTTAGTTTATTTAAACTTTAGTTTAACTATGTTTTTAACAATGTTTTTTGTAGAAAACAGGCGAGAAATTACTTCTACTTGGAAACTGTAAAAATGTAAGGAAGTTACTTCAAATTAAGCTATTATATACATTTGATATACTTCTCAAGGTATATGTAACAAAAACAACAAAGTCCACACAATGAATATTAAAATAAATACATCAGTTTACAAACAAAATAAAGTAAAATTCATGTTAAATTGTTCCACCTTCCCATCTCAACATTAAATAGTACACTATAATTTAATAACATTTATAATACAGACATTTCATTACAAATATGCTCATAACATTCATCCATAGTAGTGTTCATCTAGAAGCCCACTGAAGTGGAACCGTTGCAAAAGTACCTTTTTAAACTCTGCTTTTACTTTATTTTAGGTTGAAGAGGTCAGATGCATCATTGAAAAGATCTCCACCCTAGTGAATGAGGTGAAGAAGAAATATAGTGTGATCCTTTCAGCCCCCAATCCTGATGAGAGTAAGTCACCCTTATTCATCTTTAGTGAAATCCGAGCAAATTTTTACAACAAACAAGTGAGAGCTTTTTTCTGAATGGTCAATTTATATTGTTTTGCATGACAGTGAGTGCAATCACTTTGAATCCTCAAACACTTCCAGGGGTAATTCATGAACAATCACAAGTAAAGCCTCACCCTCAAGCTGCTTCAGTGAGACGATATTCATATCGTCTAGCTATTTTGTATGAATTAGGGCTTGACACATTTGAACTAGTTAGCCCTGGGTCTTTTTAAATCTGGGTAAATATAATTCATGGTTATCTCACTTCATGTTTCACAATTTATCCAAGGTCCACAAATAATCCTGGGTAATCATTCACTGATTATAACACTGTACAATGCTTAACTATTGTGAGATGTCAGTGCCATTGATTGCATGCACGGCTCGCAAAATCTGGTAGCCTGGCATCCCAGGGCTATTGTTTTTTATTATTGTTTTTTTAGATGTTCATATACATCCATATGTGGAGTGTTTCCATACTTGTCCATAGCATTTGAATGGCATGTTATGGGCATGTTTTTTTAAGCATGGCGGTAAAACATGAACGCGGTTATGAATGTATCAAAACATATGCTTGTTAGTTGTAAAAATTTGTAACAATGACAAAAAAAATACTCATTTGTGCATCTCCTGACTTCCGTGTGCAGTGATGCTGCCATTGTATGTATGTACAGTATGTATGTATGTATGTATGTATGTATGTCTGTATGTATATGTACAAAAATCTCTTTTTCAAGCGCTATCTAGCCCTTCCCCCTTATCAATACGCCTTCAAGCTAAAGAGAATTGGGACACCCCTACCCCTTCAGGAGAAGGGCTAAGGGGTAAAATTGGGATTGCTCCTTAATATACAGATTAATTTTGTTGAGTCAAGTTTGAGATATTTGTTCCTCATAAATGTTAATTTCTCACAATAAATTAAAATCAGACTTGTGATCTTCGGAGCACAACTGATGCTTTGTTCTAAAATAGATGTTCTAAAAATTTTATTTTTATTATTGGAACACCACAGTCTCTGATAGATTTCTCATATGCCTGGCACATTGTAGGAGGCTACTTGAGTGAGATATTCCAAAGAAATTATTCATAGAGCAGATACTAAATTAAGCTCTATATGACTACATGCCACAGTCAATAAGTCAATTCTTTTTATATATATATATTCTATATTCTTTTTCTGGACAATATAGCAAACAATCATTTTATGTCATAACCTCATGTTTTTTGTGTTTTATTTTAGTTTTCCTAGTCTAATGTGAAAATGAAATGAAAATGAAATGTGCCTTGTTTAGATGTATCTGGTCTGTATTGCATTTATATTTCAGTCAAACAGTGCCAATCATTTACCCAGGGTTAAAAGTGGGTTTTAGAAGTTCAGAAACAAGGTTTAGTTATGTGTAGCCCTGGGCTAGTTTAATCAATACTTTCGAATACGCTTTTATATGAGTTGTAAATTTGTTCAAACTACTCCCTCTATTTGAGTTTTTAGTTGTATTACCTAATAAATAACAATGTCTTTGAGTCACTTTGCTTTTGTTTTTGTCTGAGCGCACATTCAGGCTTTCCATCATTCATATCCACACTCATGTCTCTGTCATGGACCAAGTAACATTTAAAAAAAAAAAAGAAAAAGGTACATATAGCCTTAGCACACGATCACAGGCTTTCTCTGCTGAAAACTTCACATCACATCAGTCTATACAGTAATGCCACTGGAAACTGCTGTAGGGAAAACTTTTCTTGCAAACCCCCCACGATTTTATGTGGACCCTTTGTAAAGTCTTGCCAATGTTTAGTTGGGAAATGTGAATAGTGAATAACCAGTCACTGAAATGAACAGAGAATACAGACCCGTATAAATTTACTACAGGGAGTCAGGTTTGGGCTTGTGAAGAATCATGGTTTCCCCCCCTCACATTCTTTGTGTTAAGTGAGTGTGTTGGGTTACTTCTGGCTGTTAGTTGCAGGGCATGTATAGGACATGCAGACAGGAATGTAAGCTTGAGATAAAGACATCTGCAAGGGTGTGAGTGCTTCTACAACACGCTCTACACTAGACTAAGTGTGATGTTTTTATCTGAGATGTATGACTGAATCCTGAAGCTGATAGTAAAACTGAATGGTCTGTTTAAGGATTGTGCTAGCGGATGTGTAATATTTCTCTGCCATCACTTTTCTTCCATATACTGTACATGTCTGAATTTTATATTCTCACTATAACACACCAGGTTTTTCTCCAGCGTGGTCATCTGGAATCATAGAAATACATTAACTTTGATAGCCGATGGTTTTTGTAATCTGTCATGTGAGTTTTATATCAGGTGAACATCAGTGTCTAGGAATATCAAGATGGTGCCTGTACTGTATGTACTTCTACACTGTTGAATAAATTATTTTATGTAAATTAAATAACTGATTATTTATGAACATTATTATGTTCTGTTATATCATTTTAAAAGCAATGAAAAAAACCTATTCATCACTGTAAAAGTGGAATTATTAAATTTGCACGCAGGAGTTTGAGGAAAGAAAAACAGATGAATTTATTTCATTTTAGAACAAAATTGTATGACACTTAGAGGCTTTTCTATCTGATCTTTTCATATGTATTTTGAATAAGTTCAAATATGTTAAAGCTGTTTATATATATATATATATATATATATATATATATATATATATATATAT
>CAIGQQ010000306.1:1900827-1924645 GCA_903798035.1 Danio albolineatus
ATATATATATATATATATATATATATATATATATATATATATATATACATATATACATATATTTTTTAATTTATTCACTTCAGTTCATCTTTTATACAGCGCTTTTACAATATAGATTGTGTCAAAGCAGCTTAACATAGAAGTTCTAGTAAATTGAAACTGTCAGTCCTGTTTTCAGATTTGAAGTTCAGTTTAGTTCAGTTCAGTGTGGTTTAAATTTCACTGCTGAAGGTCCAAACACTGAAGAGCAAATCCATTGATGAGCAGCTCCACAAGTCCCAAACCAAGCAAGCCAGTAGCAACAGTGGCAAGGAACAAACTTCACCAGTTGACGAAAGTGAAGGAAAAAAACCTTGAGAGAAACCAGGCTCATTTGAGCACGACCATTTTTCCTCTGTCCGAACTTTTTGTACAGGCTGGAGAAAGCTGGATATCCATCGTAGAGAAGCTGCAAGTGTGAGTAGGTCACCAGTGGGTGTTCAGGCTGGCCCATGGGATCAATGCAGAGACTCGTCTGTCGCTGGGATCTTTCATGAATAAGGCCCCGTTTACACTAGTGCGTTTTCGTTTTAAAACGCATGAGTTTTGCTACGGTTACGCCATCCGTCCACACTACGCCGGAGTTTTCGAGCCCCGAAAACAGCGTGTTGGAAACGCTGGAGAGGCCGTTTTCATTCTAAAAAGCTGCTGCTCCGTCAGTGTGGATGGGGGAAAACGTAAACTTCTGAAAACCGCGGCCTGGTTGCTGGACACAGAAATGGGAGAGTTGTTTGCACTATTGTCCGTTTTAGGCGCTATTGTGCAGTTAAACTCTGCCTTTTTTACTACAACAGCTGCATATATTCGAAAGAGGCAAGCTATTGTTCGAGCACTCGCTAATCGCTCGCGTTCAAGCGGCGTAAGCCCTATTTAGGACGCCAGTTTTGGGTTAGCGTTTGTTAACCAAATGCAGAGCGAGACACATGCTTCCTGTTTATACTTAAGCACGCATGCCCAGAGTGTGCGAATGGTCACGTGATATACGTTTTTAGTGGAGTAGTGTGGACGGAGATATGTTCAGAAACGCTGGGTGAAACGCTAGTGTGGACGCGGATCGTTTTCATGCTAAAATGCCGTTTTAAAACTAAAACGCACTAATGTAAACGGGGCCTAAGTATTTGCTCAGGATACGGCCTGGTCCAGGATTATGGAATCTACGTAGGTAGAAATCTTCTATGGTTGGAATCATCTCTTCATAAGTCTTGGATCACATCACTGGCTCTGCATAATCTCTAGAGGCCTCTGGATGAGTATCCACAGGTGGAAATAGAGAACAAAGAAAATAATTATTGACTTGTGCTCATCAAAGCTGTATTTACCAAATAAGACAAATGAAATAAAAACAATAAATGTGAAAATATATGTATAACTGAAACTTTTTTCTGTTATAGCAAAGCTAACATTGCTACACGATCAGCAATATAATAAATATTGCCCCGCAATGTAATAAATCAGCATATTAGAAATTAGTCTAACATGCTGACTTGCTGCTCATGAAACATTTCTTCTTATCAATGTTGAAAACACTTGTGCTGCTGAGTATTTTTTTGTGGAAACAGATAGTTTTATTTTTATTATTAGTTTAAAATCTGTTGTAACAAATTTATTTAACTCTTGATTGATTTTATGGATCCTTGCTGAAAAACATTATTTTGCTTTCAGAAACAAAAGAAGAACTAGAACAACTCACTGTGGAAATCAAAAAACATGCCAACTTTGTCCAGAAAAGCCTCAAATGTGAGTAGATTGATTGTGTATTATTAATTGTATTGAAAATTGCAGTTTCATTGCAGTTAGAAAAAGAAATGTGAAAGAAATCATCTGTTGTTTCTAGCAATGCACCAGAGTCTGCCTTCAGATGAGCAGGCCAATCAAGCCTCAGTGGACGCACGCATTCAGAAAACACAAGTATTCATCTCTGCCTCAATTTTTTATGTACAGCCATATTTTCACGCCATATTGGTTCATTGCTGTTATTTTCTTTTTTTAGTATACTAATCTATCTCGTAAATTTGTGGATGTAATGACGCAATACAATGAAGCCCAACTGTACTTCAGAGAGAAGAGTAAAAGCAGGATTCAGAGACAGCTGGAAATCAGTAAGTCTTACAGTACATGTGTACCTTCATGCATTTTCAAGCACATTTAATCACGGTTTAATTATCTAGACCAGTGGCTTTCAAACTGAAGATGTAAGAGAGTGCTGAAGGACAGATTTATGTGACTTATCAAAGAATAAGCTATTAAATAATAAATAACCAAACATTTTATTCAGATAAACATGTATTAGTAGAAAGAAAGAAGGAAAGAAAAAAGATACAAAATAATTATCAGATTATGAATAAAGAATATAAAATTAAATATTCAATTATTGTATACAAAAATTAAAGCCATAGTAACACTAATGAATCAAATTTGATTCAAATAAATAAATTTAGATTAACCTATTTGTATATATGCATAAAAAGACTGACTTATTCCCTCTGAAACTGAGAGTTTTTGAATGTGTCACTATTTGTTGATATTGGATATACAGTGTTTTTAATTGTTCCTCTATTTTTACATTTAGATTACCTTGGTCATCGTCTAAAGCTCAATCAAAAACACCATAATTTAGTAAATAATAGTTATCAAGTATCTAAGATAGTCTAATCTAAAATAATTATTTTAAAATAATAGTTATACATTGAGTGATTTAATAACAATGATAATGCTATCTTTAGCAAATTACATAGTAAGTATCCAATATCCATTATTCATATAAATGACATGTTTATATTAGTGATGTTTAATGATGTTAATGATGTGATGTTGAATTCAATGCACATGTAGCATTTTAAATGTTTTCTATAAGTATTTAGGGCTGTTTTGTATTATTTGGACAAAACAGTTTGTTATTTCTTGTAACAACAACAAATTTCTGCCATATTTGTCCCCTTCCATCTTATCACCTGACATGCTGCGGTTGAAATGTAATTTGAGATATGTGTGGTCAGACGTGTAGTGCAGGCCTCTGGAGAAAATGTCCTCTGTGTGCATGAATTAGTCCCAGTGTGAGTGGATTAATGAGGGACTTTCATTGCTTTGCGACACATGAAACGGCGTGGTTTGTCACCGGAGACTGTAAGGCAGGTGTTACCTGGACAGCAGAGCTCCAGAGAGATCCTGCTTTACCCGTGTGCAGCAGGCCAGTGATGTGATAGGATAGTGAGTCACCAGTCACATGACTGCCATCTTTGCATAAAGACTCAACTTTAAAGTTACCTCAAATTTGCATGTTGGGAGAAAAATATCTAGTAAAGATTGTATGTTTTGTTAGGGAATTTTATTATGATGATTAATGTATGTTTTGTTATATGAAGTCATGTGATTCAACAGTTGTGGCAGTTCAAATGAAATTGTCATTTTTAGAATGCAACACTGGTGGAAAAAGTAGTGAAAAGTCAGAATTATTAGCCCCCTGGTAATTTCCCCCCCCAATTTCTGTGTAACGGAGAAAATATTTTTTTTTCAACACATTTCAAAATGTAATCGTTTTAAGAACTCGTTTCTAATAACTGATTTATTTTATCTTTGCCATGATGACAGTAAATTTTTTTTTACTAGATACATTTCAAGACACTTCTATACAACTTAAAGTGACATTTAAAGGCTTAACTTGGTTAATTAGGTTAACTAGGCAGGTATGGGTAATTAGGAAAGTTATTGTATAATGATGGTTTGTTGTGTAGAAAAAAAGTATTGCTTAAAGGGGCTAATCATTTTCACATTAAAATGGTTTAAAAAATTTTTTAACTGCTTTTAGTCTTGCCGAAACACAACAAATAAGACTTTCTCCAGAAGAAAAAATATTATCAGACATGCGGTGAAAATTCCCTTGCTCTGTTAAACATAATTTTGGAAATATTATAAATAAAAGGGGGTTTAATAATTCTGTACATATTTTATTTTTTAACTTCACATATAAAGTAGTGACTGGACGTTAAAGAAAAACAGAGTGGTAAATATACCGATACAGCACAAAAAAAAAAGAGTAAAGAAAAAGTTAAAAAAAAATCCTGAGAAAAAACGAATTTTGAGTATTTGTAGCGTGTTTGAATCCAAGACTGGTATTTTCTGTTCAATATCTGAATGTAATGTCTGAATGTAAAAAGCAAGCAGACAGCACTACCAAAAGCATTATCTACAGTTACATTCTGTATACCTTTCATAGATTTGTCACCAGTTTTAAATGGGATCAGCATTAACAAATTACATGAAGTAAATACTGATTCCTGAACAAAACATACAATTCCTTTTGATAATTTAAGGTGCCTTACATTCCTAACACACATTTGTAAAATTCACAAAAATCTGTCATGGTGATGTAAAATTTTACCCTCTGTTAAAACTATTTTATCTATTGTATATTTAAAAACATGCTAGGTTGTCATAAACCAACTTTAGGTTTTTACGTATTTGATACAACGTTGGGTTCAGACAACCCAGCAACAACTTAATTTTTTTAGTAAATGAAATTTTTTAGTAAATTTAAAAATCAAAACAAATTGTTGAGTTTTTTAAAATTTTGGATAAATGTATAAATTTGGACCCTAGATATACAAGCTGATTACGGAAGAAATCACCAATTTTGGAGGTTCAAATAGTATGTAGTGAGATCTGGCCTGCTGGAATACTTGAATGAAAGAGCTAGATTAATAGAGATTTGCTCAAAAATGAAAATGTACTCGCCCTTAAGTAGTTCCAAAACTTTGTTTTATTTTATTTGTTTTATCAGAATCCGTTTTATTGCTTCACACACAAAAGGAATTTGCTTTGGCTACAGAAGCTTCCAGTGTACATAAAGTGACAAGTAACAACACAGAATAAATATAAAAAAAGAAGACTATAGACATTAAACAGATGCAGTCAGTCCAAAAAGATCTGGATGTTGAAATGTATGTACAGATTTGTTATAAATATACAGGTTATAAGGTGCTGTGTACAAATGCGTAAGAAGTATTGCATTGTATACTGTTGTATTGCATTGTATACACTCTAAAAAAAAAAGGTGCTAAATAGCACCAAAACTGGTTCTTTGGTCGTAACGAGGGGGGAACCTTTTTTGGTGCTATACAGCACCTTAAAAAAATAGGTGCTATATAGTACTTTTGTCAAATGGTGCTATATAGCACCTATATTTTAAGATGCTCATAATGTTACTTTACCCTTTCCGCAAATAAAACCGGCATAAGAGTTATGAGAATTAGCTATAAGAACAAGTGCTTACCAGTAGTAGTGTTGCTATATAGCACTTTAAACCCCCCAAAGAACCACTGAAAAACCTTTATGGTGCTTTAAATGTTCTTTACAGTAAAAGTGCTATATAGCACCCTGACCACCTTAAAGAACCACTGAAGAACCTTTATGGTGCTTTAAAGGTTCTTTACACATTAAAAGTGCTAAATAGCACCTCAAATATCGCAAAGAACTTCTGAAGAACCACTGAAGAACCTTTTTTTTAAAGAGTGTACTGTTAAACACAAGAAGATATTTTGAAAAAGCTTAACACCTGTAACCATTTACTTCCATAGTAGTAAAAAAAATACTATGCAAATCAGTGGTTACAGGCTCGAAACAATTGAAGTACTGTAAATGATGACAAAAATGTCAATTTTCGGTGAACTATACCTTAATGTTTTTATATTAAAATGTAACTTTTTTGTTTCTATATGTCTGAAATTGACCATTGGTCACTGCTTAGGGGTCATATTATACGAGTGTGTTTGTGTTTTTTCCTGTGGCCTTTACATTGATGGTTTCAGCCATTCTATTGTTCCCTCTCATTTTCCCAGCTGAATCAATATAGTCCCCAAGGGATACTTAACATGGCCACATACAAGCTCACGGTACACACATACACTGTTCCATGACACAAAGCCAAACGATTGTACAAATGGACTAGACCATTAGCAGTCACTGGTCTCCTCTTTCTGTTTACCCTTGACAAATTCACAAACACGCCGCCATTTATCAAACAAATAATGACCTGAACTGTGAGAAGAGTTGTTTGTCTGATCTAATATGCTCTGTTAATCTTGTAGCTGGAAAAATCACTACAAATGAGGAACTGGAAGAGATGCTGGAGACTGGAAACCCTTCCATTTTCACTTCTGATGTGAGTTTGCTGCTCAGAACGAATCATTATATCTTTATTGTATTATTAAAATACTGCAGCTCAAACGCAGAGTCAGTTTCATTTGGCTTCTCGGTTTAGCTTTACATATGTAGATATGAGAGCAACTCGTTTTCACCATAGACTGCAAAAGAGGTTGTCACAAATTATGCAGAATTAGCGCCCTCTTCTGGTTGCAGTCTCTAATTTTTGGATTAAATAGAGCAAATAATGTGCATTTAGGAAATAAGAGTGCACACAAATAATTATTCTGACATTATTAAATCGTCAAATTGTTTTTAATGCAATTTTTTATAATTTTGTAGCACACAATGAGAAATCCTCATCAGTTACATTGCAATTAGACCACGTTTAAATGGAAAGTTCACCCAAGAAATGAAAATGTACCCACTAATGTATTTATTCAGTCTTAATTTGTTATACTGTAAACCTTTATGATGTTCTTCTGTTGGACACAAAAGAAGATATTTTGAAGAATGCTGAAAAGCAGTTGCCAGTGAGTTTCATGGTAGGCAATTTATTCTGGATGTCAATGGTTACAGTTTTTTTCAGAATATATAAGTATCTTCTTTTGTGCTCAACAGAACAAAAAGTAAGTCAAACAGGTTTGGAACAAGGAGAGGATGAGTTGATGATGACAGAATTGACATTTTTGAGTGAACTATCCTTTCGATGTGAGCTTGGAGTTACTAGTTTAAAAAAATATTATTATTATTTAGTTATTAAAATTATTATTATTATTATTATTATTATTATATTTTAAAATTATAAAATATATTGCTGTGATGGCAAAGATGCATTTTCAGCATAATTATTGTATGATCTTTTAGAAATAATTCTAATATGCTGATTTTACCATTGTTGAGAAGAGTCATGCTGCTTAATATTTTTGCGTGACCTTTGTTTCATCAGTACTCCTCATCGGTGAAGACAAAGTTCAAAAGAACAACATTTTATTTCAATATTTTTACAGTCAATTTAGATCACTTTCTTTTAGCAATATGGAATAAAATAATTGAGATTATGAACAAATGAATTGCAAAATAAATTCGAGTTGTTCACCATTCAGTAACTATCATGTACTGTACACAACCTTTTATAAGTTTTAATATACTTTTTTATTCTGAAAGGTTACAATAAGTAATTATAAAGACATGTAAAATGTAGTTGCAACAAATTGTATTTCATGTAATGAACTGACTTTCTGTTCAAATAATATATTGTTTCAGCATTCAATAAGAAAAGTTTTTGAGAAAGAAAAAAAGGTCACAAATCTAGCCTTGCGTGCAAAATAAAGCTTTAAACAACTAAAAAATTTACATTTTAACCTCAAACTTTTGAGTGTACATTGTATATAACCCTATACCTCAATACCCTGGATAAATATTCAACCATGTAATTAGAAAAGAAAACCATAAAAAATCAGCTTGTTTGACTAGTTAATTAGCTGTATTAGTTAAATCTTAATTAGTTAAATTAACATCTTACTCCAAAATTTGAATGGTAGTGTACAATAAATCAGAACTTTAAAAAAAGAAAACACTGTAAAAATATCATAAAGAAGTTATGTATTTTATTGCTCTAAACATTATTATTATTATTATTATTATAACAGAATATAATAATAATAATAATATTAATAATAAACTTTTTTTTATATAGCGCCTTTAAAAGTAGCATCTAAAGGCACTTTACAGACATATAAAATGTTCAGCAGTAAAAGATGTATACCAGTATGAATGCAAAAAAGTAATAATGAAAAATACATAAAATAATAATAGTAATAGATATTAAAAAAGAAAAATAATTTAAGACTTTATAGTTGTTCATTTGTCCTGTTGCATGAGCAACTTCAGTATAAAATAATTATATTGTAACTGATGTCCCCAAGTTCCTAGAGGCCGCTATTAAAAGGAGTCTTGTATTTTCAGATCATCTCTGACTCTCAGATAACTCGTCAGGCACTTAATGAGATCGAATCTAGACATCAGGATATCCTGCGTCTGGAATCCAGCATCAAAGAGCTTCATGACATGTTTGTGGACATGGCCATGCTTGTTGAAACACAGGTACTTTTAATTGTTACAGCATTGATTGATTAAATTGGTTACGGAATGTTTAATACACTGATGTATGTCGTATCAGGGTGAGATGATTGACAACATTGAAAATAACGTCTACAATGCCGTCGAATACGTCGGTCAGGCTAAAGTGGAGACCAAGAAAGCTGTGAGGTATCAGACAAGAGCCCGCAGGGTAAGAGAAGAAAACCAACTATACTATACAGTTGAAGTCAAAATTATTAGCCCTCCTGTGAATTTTTTAAAAATTTATTTATTTATTTATTTTATTATTATTTTTTTAATATTTCCCAAATTATGTTTACCAGAGCAAAGAATTTTTCACAGTATTTTCTACAATATTTTTTCTTCTGGATAAAGTCTTATTTGTTTTATTTCGGCTACAATAACAGCAGTTTTAAGGTCAAAATTATTAGCCCCCTCAAGCAATATATATTTTTTCGTAATGTCTTCAAAACAAATCATCGATATACCGTGACTTGCCTAAATACTCTAACTTGCCTAGTTAAGGAATGCATTGTTATTATTTCTGAAGATGCAATGAATATGCTTGCATACAGTTGAAGTTGAAGAATTATTAGCCCTCCTGAATTATTAGCCCTCCTGCATATTTTCCCCCTAATTTCTATTTAATGGAGAGAAGATTTTTTTCAACACATTTCTAAACATAATAGTTTTAATAACTCATTTCTAGGGCCACACGGAATGTGCGCGCGCAGATTTCCGCAGATTTTTAGCCCATCATTGATTTTGTTTATTTACTGGTGTAAATGTGTGTAAATTTATATTATTCAGTTTTCAAATTAATTTCAGTAATAATATTGACTAATATTAAAATATTCATGTGATTTATTTACAATACAGTTTGTAAAGTACTATTTTTGGTGTTTTAGTAGATATTTTAGATGAGAGACTTGCTTTGTTTACCAAATAAAGTGGATATAATTAGATTTGCATTGTAAACATTAAATAAAAGTTTAAAAGGTATTACTTTTATTTAATATATTAAGATTTTAGTTAAGTTATTCACAAAATCATTCCACATAAATCCGCAGATTTTTAACAAAATACTCTGCAGAAATAGCAAAAAATGTCCGCAGATTCCGCCTGGCCCTACTCATTTCTAATAACTGATTTCTTTTATCTTTGCCATGATGACAGTAAATAATATTTTACTAGATATTGTTCAAGATACTACAACCTCTGCCAAAAAGTATGGAATCCCCACTCTTGGAAGATGTTCATTCAAATGTTTAATTGTGTAGAAAAAACCAAACACATACATGCCACAAAGCTATTTTCATTCAACAATCCAACCTTCTGGCTCTTTGAAACACTTAAAGATAAAAAAAAAAATAAGAAAGAACACTGCAGTCAATTACAACTGTTTTACAGATCAAACAGAGAAACAAAATATGGAATCACACAAATCTGAGGAAAATTATACAGAATCACCAAATATAAACACAACTTTGTTGCACCACCTTTGGCTTTTAATAACAGCTTGAATTATCTGAGGCATGGATTAAAAGTATTCTTCATCAATCTGTCTCCAACTTTGTCATATTGCATTTGGTTAGATTGTTGAATGAAAACTAGTTTTGTGACATGAATATGTTTTTTAGTTTTTTTTTCTACACAATTAAACATTTGAATGAACATCTTCCAAAAGTGGGAATTCCATGTTTTTTTGCCAGGGGTTGTAGTATTCAGCTTAAAGGGCCACGAAACCCCTCTGTCTCAGCGGGGTGTTTTCACACCTCTAGTTTGTAAAAGCTCAGGAAAGTGGGTGTGTCCAGCTCCGTTTAGGTGGAAGTGCCGGGGGAGGGAAAGAGGGAAGATTTTGCATAAAAATTAGAGTTTCCATTTGTGCACGCGCTGATTTTCACAGAGGCACAACAAACACACTGACGCAGAAGAGAAAGACAGTGACTGTGTTTACATGGACGTCAGTAATTTGTCGACTTTAACGGCACTTTCACTTTAATCCAGGAACGTTTCTTGCATGCCCCCGTGACAAACGAAATGTGAGAAACTGCTAAGAGTGCGTTTTCAATGGATGTGTTTGAGACCGCACGGCGTATGAGAGAAATAAAAAACCCTCCGCATTTCTCTGTAACTTATGCTCTCGGTAGGTAGCGTCAGAAAGCTGTGTGTGTGTAGACTATCCTGTCACAAAATGCGGCGGTGTTTATATGTTTACACAGCATCTACAGCAGATCTTTCAGTCTATAATACTGTAGTGATTTTAGCTTGCTGTAAACTCAGTAACAGTTCTAATCATTTTGACTAAGGTCTGTCTATAAACACCGAAACAGCACTGCTGACGAAACTAACTAACTTTCCCATCTGAATAAACAAAGAGCACAGATCGTGTAGTTAGGACAGGACAATCAACATGAACCGCAACTCTGTATTTTTTTTTTTAAAGGAGACAATCGGCAAATCCGAATTTCACCATTTCCAGATGCAGAAAGCTCTCAGGTTCCTTACAAACGCATTGCTGCTGCAGGCGCGTGGGAGACCAGCTGCGCTCTCATAGCGGGAAAATGAAAACAAAACCTTCGTTGCAGCACATAAACACAACTCTGACGACCTGTGTCTCCAAACAATTCTTCTTCCGCTTGTTTTGGCAACACAGGGTGGCGTCTCTCTACCGTCTGAACACTGCAACAGGTACAAACAATCTTCGAAGCGATCATAAATATTAATGATTGTGTTGCGCCGCATACACAATAGAGCGTGCTGATTGGTTTGAACTAAGTCTTTCTCATGAATTAATGCCGCACACACAGAGACGTCACGATGCACTGGCCGGTACAGACGTCCACTCTCCACACTGGAATACGCGCATGGATCTCATCGGTGTGACGCAGCTTCAAAAAATCGTTTCAAACCGGATGAATGAATTTGCTCAAAATAACGCAGAAACAACCAATTTTCACTCTTTAGCGAAATATGTGTCCTCTTAGTGTTTATATGACTGTCAACAGCTCAAAAAATGTGTTTTGGTGTTTTGTGACCCTTTAAAGGCCAATTTTAAAGGTTAAAGGGATAGTTCACCCAAAATAGAAAGTTCTGTCATTATTTACTCACACGTCACTTGTTCTTAACCTTTGATTTCTTTCTTCTATTGAACACAAAGGAAGATATTTAAAAAAAAAGCTGATAACCATTGAATTCTATAGTATTTGTTTATCCTACTATGGAAAACAATGGATACTTCCTTCAAAATATCTCTCTTTGTGTTCAAAAAAGGTTTAAAACCACTTAAGGGTGTTAATAGTGAGTACGATTTCAACTTTGAGCAAACTATGCATTTAATTCTAATATCTACTACAGCTGAAGATTATTCTGTGCAACATTTATACTTTTAAAGCCACCAAATACTTTGACTTTGATATAATTATATATATATATTTTTGTCTTGTACAGAAACACATCATTCTTGCTCTTATTGTTCTGGTCGTGCTTGGTGTGATCGCACTAATTATTGGTTTGTCTGTGGGCCTGTCTGGTAAAACCACTACTAACTCCGCTGCCTCCAGTTCTAATGCAGCCAATCCTGTCTAAGCATGCTTTCCAAGGTAACACCCAGTGACCAATCACTAACAATCTCATCTAGTTTCAGTTCTCCTTTATTGAAAACCAGCTTCAGTCTGGCCCTCATTTGTTAAAAGAAATTGTTCAATGCCAGTTTATTTGCTTCTAACAAATAACAATACAATTGAAGGCTATGTTTTTCTTTCTAATTAAAACGGGTACATTTACATTTGCTTCTTACTGATATTGTTTTCATCTGTTTATATATCTGTTATAGAAATGGGTCTATGTTGCCATTTGTGGAGCCATGTGCATCATCATTCTTCTCCTTATCATCATCACTGCAGTTTACATCGATTAGTCACCTATAATCAAACCATCTACCTTTTGACTTTAAGAAGAATTTGTTTGTTTTGACTGAAAGTTGAGATGTCCTGCAGACAAATATTCAAAACTTGCCTCATTACCAGTGAATTGTGTAAAAGATGGCACTCGTATTTAGTCAAAGACTTTTCTCTTTGGCTTTTATGCTTGGCCATTTGACTACAACAAACAGAGGTAATCTCCTCTTTTTTTATTTATTTAGTGCTGGTAAGTAGATTTTGTACAAGTAATGTTTTGTTATATTACAATATGCTATTTTGGTTACTTTGTACCTTGGGAGATCTGACTGATCGTGTGGAGTTAAATACAATTTAGCAAAGTGCACTTGACATGTTAAAAAGAAGATGTTTTATAGAAATGATATACGAGTCACTAGTTCAGTGTGGTTTGTTTCAGATTGGTCACAGTGGTTCCACACAATATGATGTCAGGCTTATGAACAATGTTACTGAACTTGTTTTAAGGATGAATGTTTTTTTGTTTTGTTTTTTTGTATCTGAATGTCTGATAGGAATGTAACCGTATTGTCAAATGCTCACAGTATGTATTGTTAAATAAATGTGAGTTGATGTGAGTACCATTCAAAATTAAATTATATGTATTTTTTTCACTAAAATGTTGCATTATTTGACAGATGCAAGATGCATGTGCATAATATTGATACAAAAAAAATCTATTTCAAGTAAATTTTTTTTTTTTGGTTTCAGCATTTTAGTCTTTTTTTTTGTGAAAAAGGAAAGATTGTCATAAATGTTGACGTGCTGAGCATAAAATCACATTAAAATATAAAGAAATTATTTTAAAAATCATCCTAAAACAGGGGTGTCCAAATTGGGTATTGAAGGGCCAGTGTCCTGGAGAGTTTACCTCCAACCCTAATCAAACACACCTGAACCAGCTAATCAAGCTCTTACTAGATATACTAGAAACTTCCTGGCAGGTGTGTTGAAGCAAGTTGGAGCTAAACTCTGCAGGACATTGGCTCTCTAGGACTAAGTTTGTCCAAAGACATGTGGTACAGGTGAACTGGGTGTCCATAGTGTATGTGTGAGTGAGCGTGTATAGGTGTTTCCCTGTGACTGGTTGCAGCTGGAAGGGCATCTGTTGCGTAAAACATCTGCTGGATAAGTTGGCAGTTCATTCCCCTGTGGCGACCCCAGATTAAAAAAGGGACTAAGCCGAAAAGAAAATGAATGAATAAATGCATTGAATACCAAATATCAAAACCACTGTTTTAGAGAGTAGTCCATATTAAAGGTTTATTTACTAAAATTTTATTTACTAAAATACTCTTAAGCTTAATTCATTCATTGGTTCATTTTTCTTCAGCTAAGTCCCTTATTTATCAGGGGTTGCCACAGCGTAATGAACCCCCAACTCATCCAGCATATGTTTTATGCAGCAGATGCCCTTCCAGCTGCAACCCAGTACTGGGAAACACTCATACACTCTTGCATTCTCACTCACACCGCAGCCAATTTAGGCTCGAACCAGCGACCTTCTTGCTGTGAGGTGACAGTGCTAACCACTGAACCACCATGCATCTTAAGCTGGATTAGAAAAAAAAAATTGTACAATAAATTATGTTATTATAAATTATAAATTATATTATGAAGTTATAATTATAAAGTTATTACTATTTTTTTTATTATTGGGTAATCAAGTAGACATTTACAAAAAGTGTCAGTTACTGGTTTAAATTTACACCATGGTTTGAAGCTGAAAAAAAGCCGCTGCGTAAAACAAATGCTGGATAAATTGGCGGATCATTCCGCTGTGGTGACCCTGGATTAATAAAGGGACTAAGCCGACAAGAAAATGAATGAATGAATGAAAATTACACCATGGATAGTACTGTAAATTGCTTTTTTTTTAATGAAAATCTGAAACTGTTTCTTAAAGATTTGTCCTCTAAATGGGGAACAAAAACTGGACACTGGACTAAACGGTGGACAGTGGCTTCTAAACTAATGAATATGTCATTGAATCATTTATTAATTTGATTCATTTCAAATTATAAATGTCCTTTATCAATAAAGTAAACTGCTCAACTCTTCTTTGATAGGGGGCCTTGTGGTAATTTTAATCCTCAACAATTGGTCTGCCAATGATTTATGCACTCATAAAAAAGAAATAAAACGTTTTTAAAGTGATTCTATTGATATCACTCTTCCTCCTCGTTGTAATTGTGGTGTGGTCATAATGGTAGGACTGTCAGTGATAAGGGACGTTTTCCAAGATATCACAATATTTTGCTGCTACGAGTTGGTGAAAACATCAAGAATTAAATTAACAAACAAATGGGATAAACTTTTACAGGTGTTGGTTTCTGTATTAACTCGTGTCATAGTTTAATTACTTAACCATGTTAACTGCGTGCTAGCGAACATGTTTTACTATAGGCTGTTGTATTAGTTTAGCAAAACGGTCTTTGAAAATAAAAAGCAGCTTTGAAAATCAATAGCAGTTTTGATACTATAGTTATTAATAACAGCCCAAATAATACACTCTAAAAATGCTGGGTAATTTATGGACAAACTCATTGGGTAAAATTGAGCTTTAAAATAATTCAGTAATGACAAACCCAGCAGTTTGGTTTGTATTTTTACAAATTGGGATAAAGCAAGCATTGTTAGAGCATAAGTGACCAGTCCTTGTTTTAGGAGCTGCAAATACGTTGCAAAAGTCATCATAGCCTAGTGCAGTAACTATAGATTTGGTCAAAATAAGCTGTGACATCTGTTCTGTCCAGTGACAAAATGTCATAATTTTTCATGGTTAAATTTCGTCGCGTTTTAGAGAAACTAAAACCTTGTAACCCACACGATAAGTGATTATTTAAAAGTATAGTGATTATATTCACCAATAGAGGGCGTTCGGAGATGATAACTTCGTCGCCGAGCTCGACGCTCACAAAGAAGAACTGAAAGTTTGGGAGCGGGAAAATGCTGTCGTCATATCAAAACAGGCTACGTTTTCACTGGCAAGGTAACGTAGTGTCGTATACTAACCATTAATTTAAATCAAAAGCAAAACGGATCTGAACAGGGAGCAGTTCAAACTGTTTAGCATACATAAATGTTGGTAATTCCTCCTATCCCGAAATAAATATCGTTAGCTAAAATATGAATCAACCGAACAATTACACTTACACCATTTACTGTAAACATTTGCTGTAAACACATATTTGGACTTAAAATTAGCTTAACATGCAAAAATGTAACACTGTATTCTAAGGTGTCTTTACAAATGTTACATAGTATAGTAAATTTAATTAATATTGCTTACGAGTTTATTGAAAAGTTACACATTAACAAGGACACATAAAGTAGCAATAAAAACAACATGACAAAGTTGTAATTAAAGTATATTTAGAAATGTAGTATTATCAAACAAACAAACAATAAATAAACACGTTTCTGTATTTGCTCAATACAGTTTTGTTTATTTATTTTTTACTTATATCTGTCACAGTTGTTTTTTGCCTATTTGCTGTGATTTACCATTGTTTGTAGCACACTTTATGTTCATTTATTTTTGGCGACTAGACTAGTAAACACCATGATTGATATGTTTATTGTACCCTGCCTATAGAATCCACAACAATAATAAAAACATACTAAAAGCATACAACATACTGTTTTACAAGTCTATTATACTTCTATATTAGTGATTTTCCAACAAGCAAACTTGTGAAATGTCTCTACTTTCCATTTCAGGAATCTCATCACCTTACCAAAGAATCAACCTTAAATGTAGGCTACATGATCTTAATGCGAACGGACATCCAGCAAGTCAAAAATCCACCATGTGTTCATGACGACATCGCCGTTTCCTTGACAACCTCAGTTTGTGACAAAGCTGAAGCAGGTGCGTCTACTGACACCCATGGGATTTTACTCTGGAGTCTGGACACACAGCAGCTGTGAAAATCTCTTTCAGACACACACACACACACACATTAGACAGTCTGCTCAGATACTGTTAATGAAATCGATATATATGCAATGAATATCGTGGACACCTCTCATGACATGACACTTTTGGGACGTCCTCCTATTCCTGTCTGTGCTATTGAGCTATGAGCATGCAGAAACATAGTCATTATGTAACTGCAATGTTCCTGCCTCAGAGGCAGTAAGAGAGCATCCACACACACGCATGAGAGAGAGAGAGAGAGAGGGAGTCAGTGAGAAATAAATAAATGAAAATCTCACCTGACCTGGTTAGGGTGAGTGAATAAAGGGATGAAGCTGAACAGGGAGACAGTGAGTGTTTGTAACAGTCAGTGCTTTTCTCTCGTTCCGTGTGTGAGTCAGTGTTTGCCTGAACCGCGACTTTACTGGAAACCACAGCGAAGGACGGCTAGAAAACGTGAGTGCGAGCATACTGTAGGTCTGGATGAGCTTCTTTGTTTTGAACTCGATTTTCAGCTTAATCCATGAGTCAACATGAAATGTAGGCTTGCTTTAAGTTCATTTGAAATGTTTTGCTTTTCTCTTAGAACAAGGCCAGACTTTGTGTTCTCTTATTAAAATGACTGGTAACACTAAAAAAAATTAGTGTAGGCTTCTTCCAGTATGAACTTTTATTCTTTCATTTTGAAGCGTTTATAATGGTATGCTATACGGTATTGACCTAATCTGCAAAAAAGGTTACTTTAACAGGTATAATAATAAAAACTATTGCTTTATTGCTTCGTGTATTGCATCTGTAGATTTTCAGAGAGTAAACAAATCGTCCACCAAATTAAAGCGCAAATAGATGATAAAGTACAATAGGGAACACTTTATAACCATAATTAGAGCTGCACGATACTGGAAAAATCTGACATCACAATATTTTGTCTTTCTGCGATGTATATAGCATACGAATGAGCAATTGCAGCGTTATGGATGTGACATTTGCAGTAAAAACTCAAAACATAAATTCACATAGAAAGTTTATTTTAAAAATATATTGAAACATCAGTTTATATTTTCCAAAACAACTGACCACAGAATTAAGGGACCTGAAAAATGTTGATCTGTAAACATGTTTTGTACTTTAAATAAGGAAAATAAACATGCATCATGGATGTGACCAAAAAAGTCTGCGAGTTTACAGGTAAGGGAGAATCAACGACTTGCCGTGCGTTAAAGGATTTTAATGCACGACACGCAGCGGAGTGTGGTCGTCTCTGCGAAGCCGTTGATTATCCCGCTTATTCCATGGTCATTTGCCAAGGTAGGCCTAAGTTTAAAATAGTTCTGGTCTTTGCAGCACAATATTTGTCAGAATTTTTGTCCGTTTCTACATGTTAGATTTTCTATTCCCTTCACTGAATCAGCTGTGACCATGTGCGTGCTGTTTATACCTGCTAATATTAATAAGATGCGATTTCATCAGTCCGATCATAGGTGGACAAATAAGACATTCCCAGTTACACCTGGAGTGTGTTTCCAGTCACATGCTCAGTCACACATTTCTTTTGTCTACTTTCTACCGCTTCTCTGACGAGGGAGGACTTGGCTTTGTCTTAACAAAAAGCTGGGCTGCCTACAGTATAGCAGAATTTCCGCGATTTACATTTCATACTAAACCTACAAATCTTACAAAAGGTACCAAATAAATTAAATACGCATTTTCAAGTGTATTCTAGAGTCTTTAAAGCAGCCAATGTCTATTTCAGAAATCTCTGCTGTTAAATATAGGTACATTTTGCATAATGAAAAAACATCAGGACAGGTGGGAGAACATTCTGCTTTATTTATCTTCTTTAAAACAAAAGCAATTAGCCAAACACGCAGGATCAGTGTAATATTACATTATTTACGGTCATAAGTTATGAAACTTACTTTGCGATCTGCCAAAAAAATATACCTGAAAACAAGTAATAGGTTCAAAAGTCTAAAGACTGACCATTAGATACACCAAAGATTAATTATATATCACATTTAAACGACAGAGATGCAAGAGATTAGATCCAGCGGTGGGTCTTAAGATGGTTTAACTGACATAAAGCACGTTTATTTCGAACTGTGATCAAAACTGACTGGAACTACCTGTGCGTTTCAACGAAAATAATGCACACCCTCCAGCCAATCAGAATCAAGAATTTCAGCAGACCATGGAATAATAAACAATATACTTTAAAGAAATTCTGTGAATTAAACTGCGCAAGCCAAAAGAAATAATGATAATCAAAAGGATACAAGTCGGCTCACTTTAGAACAAAAATTATTGATTTTATTTTATTTTATATCTTTGCATTTATGAGGAAAAAGTGTCGTTATGGATGTGACCGATGTGAAATTGCCACTTGTGTGACTTTGGTAAATCAAATATAGTAGTTTGAAAACATCGACAGATACATTTTTGGGTATTTCTAAAGTGCTGTAAAATTATTTACACAAAAAACTGTTTTGGTATTTTGGTGAAAACTAAAATTTTTTTCATGGCAAGGTTGACTTTTGCATGGAATTGCTCGAATAGACTTTCACAGGATGGCTTGAATAGCTCTATTTGGAAATAAATCATTGATTTAGATTGATTTTGGTGATTTTGTAAGGGTGTGAATCATAAATAAAAAGTAAAGCAATTGCAAACAAATATTATTATAATAGAGCAACAAAAAATTTAAATAAACAGTGCCTTATGGTTTTCCACAGAGTCAAACTGTATTCAGGTACAGAAATAGAATAATGAAACATAAAATAACACTGTATAGTCCTCATTGTAATAACTTAGGAAAGTTATTCTTCATTGGAAATGTACTTTTTTGTGCCTGAACGCTTTAAACTCTTTTGAAATGCCTTTAAAGCACATGCAAATGATAAAGTTTCTCGTCATCGTGGCTATACTTTGCTATGACTCCACAAATTTCATGTATTCTCAACTGTTTTGCTGATCAACTGTAATCTCGAGTTCCCAAATCAATATTGCACATCCTGAGATGTGACTATTGCGGACACAAACATTGCTTTATCGATGCTGAATTTTGTGCAGCCTTAATAGTAATAGTAAACATTAATTAACATGAATTAAAACATTAAAATCAATGGTCAGAAAATTACTTCATGTTGATAGTTTAAAATATGCAACTGAATTTTATTAGATTTACTACTTTTAATAAAGAGATAATGACTTCAAATTTAACACATTATTGGGGCTTACCTAAGAAATTAACATCACCTTTGATTCATAAAAGCTTTTGTAGTTTGCATGCTGAGATTGATTCACTTCATGTTAATCATTGGAGCCTTAGCACAAAATTTTCAGTCAATATTTCAGAATGCACTAGTTCATGTTTGGTCTACAGTATTTGGCGCTGATGAGCAACACTGTAAATACAATCTAAATATTCTGAAAAAGTACTTTAAAAGTTTAAATAATAAATAATAATTCACTATATTTTGAAGTGCCCATGGCATCGGGATTGTGCATGTTCATTACGGTAGATTGAATTGGTGAATATGTCAACTTTAGTTTAGTTTTAGCGCCTATTTGTTAGCATAACAATAGCTAACAGTTAGCAATACTTTATAGGTTATGCAACATTAAGATTCCATTAGTTAATGGTAATGTATGAAACAATATACCATTTTATTTATTAATCATAGTTATCTAAAATCCTAGTTATTAAAAATGTTTTAAAAATGTTATGCTTGTTAATATTAGTTAATGATGGTCTGTGAGTAACAAGAACTAGAAATGAATGGCTTTGTTTTGGTTAACTAATGTTAACAAAGATGAATATCTACTGTAACACGTATATTGTTTATTGTTTATTCATTTTAGTACTTAACTAACTGATGCAACTTTGTTGTAAAGTGTTACCTTATTAGTTCATTTATTCATTAATTCAGCTTAGTCCCTTTATTAATATGGGGTCGCCATAGCGGAATGAACCGCCAACCTTTCCAGCATATGTTTTACGCTGCAGAGGCCCTTCCAGCTGCAACCCATCTCTGGGAAACATACACACTCATTCACACACATACACTACAGACAATTTTATCTAACCCAATTCACATGTATCACATGTCTTTGGACTTGTGGGGGAAACCGGAGCACCCGGAGGAAACCTACGCCAACACAGGGAGAACATGCAAACTCCACACAGAAATGCCAACTGACCCAGCGGAGGCTTGAACCAGCGACCTTCTTGCTGTAAGGGCGATTGCGCTATGCACTGCGCTACTGTGACACCCATCTTATTAGTAAAATGCAGCTGTTCATAGTTAGTATGTGTTAGGTCAGGTTCAGGTATTTTTCTATTTGTAAATGTTGAATAAACTAAGATAAAATCATGCTTTTGAAGAGAGTTACATTGCTCATGGTAACTAATATGGTTAAATAGTTTAACATACAGAAAAATGAGCTGCTGGAAGTTCATAAATGTCACAAACTGAACAAAATGGATCATAATATAAAATCATGAACAATGTCTGAAAATGTCTAGATTTTATTTACGTCAATGCTTAATCAAAGGGAAATAACTATCTATTTTTTGGTAATAATTATCTTTCTTTGGCTTGAATTTCTTTAACTGCTTTAATCAAAAGTGATAATAAGAAATATTTCTAAAGTAAATCAGCACATTAGAATTATTTCTGAAGGTTATTGATGTACTGCTATTTTAATGGCTTCTTTGAAATTGTACTAATATTGCACAATTTTACTGTGAAGTTGTGAAGTAAATTTGATTTACTCTATGATGTAAATGGTTTCAACAGAATTGAAAGAATTATGCCCACTGATTTAAAGAAGAAATGTAAAGGTCTGAAATTGGAAATTGTAAAGTTTTACAGCAGTGGACTGGCTAAATGTTGATTTGATTGTTGTAAATTGTTGATGAGAAGCCCAGAGGCTGCTTTTGTGACTTTTTGTGTGGAAATCAAAACTGTGAATCTTACAGCGGCATTTGATTTTTGCTTGTCTTCAGAACAATGTAAGATACATTTATAGACTTTTTCAGCAATGTCAGCAATAAAATCTGTGCAGATTATAAAGTTTAATCCATGTATTTTAAGGAGACATGATCACTTAATACAGTAGATTTAAATCGGGCTTTTATAATACATATAAGCATTGGTCAGCAAATATAACCAGAAGGTTACCATACCTGTTTGATGCATGAAAACAAAAACCTCATCAAGCAAGCATGCTAGTGATCAAATCTGAATGTTGTAAACAGAGTTCGCCAAATGTGTGCAAATTCCATTGAAACATTGTTTCTTATGAAAAGTACAGATTCTGAGTTCTGAGCATTTCTACATTGAAAGATAATAACAAGATTGACTGCAAGCATTTCAGCATCTACTTTTTTCTGTGCCTTTGAATATGCGTGCCTCTGTTGTCTAGCAACTTTCTGATAATAAAAACATACCTTTCTGATAGCAAAAACCTAACTTTACTTAAGACATCTCTTTCAAACAACATGTTTGCTGCAGTGAAAAAAAAACAACGTTCACACACTTGCTGGACAAACGAGTTGCACACCTACAGGGGCGGTCTACACACGGTAGCTTGTATACACAATTATAAATAGCTGTGTATTACAAAAAAGACAATAGGGTAATTACTTTATCAAATATGACAGATATTCAAAGCTAAATTCCAAAATCTCAAAAGAAGATTTGAATGCAAAAATTTAAATTCGGTACAGCCTTAAGTGAACTATCAGAATGACCACTATGGCTATTCTAGTATTAGATTTTTGGTATTTCCAGTGTTAAAGCGACCGCATTTTGGGTGAATAGATTTTCAACACAGGAACTAAAATCTCTCAGATCTCTCTTATTAATTCTTTAAACCAATCTTAATTTCTTGTGAAGATGAACAAAGTCTCATGGGTTTGTAACAACAAGAGAGTCAGTGATGACCATTTTCATTATAAGTTGAATACAATTTTAATCACAAACATTAAGAAATGAATAGCAAAACTCTTTAGTTCCAGTAAATCCTTTCATCACAGTCACATTAGTATATCTGTATTTATGGGGACTTTCCATACAATGATTTCAGTAGTTTATAAAATATTCTCTCTCCTACCACAACAAACAAGTAGGAAACAGAAATAAGCATTTTTACAGTTTTTTAGATTTTCATTCTGTGTGATTCATGAGCCGGTTTCTTCATTGGGACCAAAAAATGTCCCAAAAAGATCAAAATGTATGGTTATTGCTGTAATTGTGGGGACATTTGGTCCTACTACATGAGAGATAGAAGACACACACACACTTACACACACTCTACAGTGTATTCTTCTGTCAGTTGGCTGGTTCCCATTATAGAGTGGTGCTTTTGCAAAAAGGCATTTCAATTAACAGATGTTATGTGACTAAAGCATATTTTTTTCCCTCTTACGATAAGTAATTCCAAGAATTATGGCAATGGCTGTAGGTTTACTGTACGCATATTGCAGCCACCGCACTATATTTAATCAAAGGAGATGTTGCTGTTATTCAAGCATTAATGGCAAGGAAAACACCTTATTCTTGGTACCGGCCACACACAAGATGTTTCTTGGAAGTCGTAGTTCAGAATTAGTAGAGGAAATGTGGATATAGAATTTCTGGAAGAATTTAATGAACCTTGTTGAGTCGTGTAATGCAAGAGGGCCTCTAATAGCACCTGCTACATCATGATCAAACATGATCAAAAATAATCACATTGTCACATGTCAGGTGTGCTGTAAATGGAAAAAAAGAAAGAAAATGTATTCTTTTGCTAATTTTTTTTTTAATTGTTAAAAAAAAAACACCTCATCCTAATGACAAATCTTTTTTGCAATGGGTTAAAATTTTTATGAAGTTTATAAATTTTTTTCACTCTGCAGTTTTTCAGTCTTGCAGAAATGATGTCAGAACCCAGAAGAATAATTCACCTTTGGTTCTCGTGAAATCTTTTTATTTTTAATTTAGTTTTTGCAGCAAAGGATGTTCTTGATTTGTTGAAGTGTATTGGATTTATTTATTTTTAAAAGCATGAAAGAGAACTTTTTCTGTTCTGTGCATGCGCTTAGCCTCAGAGAAGGAACATGATAACATGAACATGTAAAGTCATGTTTTAGCTTACCGTGCGTGGATAAATGGTCAAATACATGCAAAAATGCAGCGCTTAGTGAGTATAAACAGTCATAACTAGACCCACACAGAATCTGCGCATGAAGAAATCCTATTTATTTGTGTGTAAATGTGTGTAAATTTATATTTATTCAATTTTTAAATACATTTCTGTAATATTATTTATATTATAAAAGTGTTCATTTGATTTATTTACAATAGAGTTTGTAAAGTATTATTTTCTGTCTTTTAGTAGATATATTATATGAGAGGCTTGCTTTGTTTACCAAATAAGTGTAATATAATTGAATTTGCAGTGTAAACAGTAAATAAAAGTTAAAAAGGTATTTTTTTTAAATAACGTATGATGTTTTTAGTTACTATTCTCTCAAAATTATTCTGCATAAATCTGCAGATATTTTATAAAATTTTGCTCAGAATTAGCAAAAAATGTCAGCAGATTCTGTCTGGCCTTAGTCATAATCCTTATAATCAAGACACAAACCATTCTTTGGTTTGTAATAAACGAAAAGAAAGAGTTTATATGT
>CAIGQQ010000306.1:1925045-1942192 GCA_903798035.1 Danio albolineatus
TTATAATTTATACCTGTATCTGCACTTGCTGCTATTGCACTTCTGGTTAGACCTAAACTGCATTTCGTTGCCTTGTACTTGTACATGTGTAATGACAATAAAGTTGAATCTGATCTAATCAAAATTTTTTGATGTATTTAACGTAGTAATGTCATTTTTGATATCAAGGTGTCTGCTAAGCTTGTACTCTCCACATTTTGGAACTGAAGCTTTCAGATAAAGAAAAATTCACTTATGTAATAATTTATTTGTGTCCTTATTTTGGTGGTCAAAAGTGCATCAATGTGTGGATGTCAAAAGAATGTCAAGATTTTGCCATCAAATTGATTTGCATTTTTGAAATGCATTTTAATATGAACTTAACATTGTTTTTGACATCAAAGTCACTGAGCTAGTACTCTCCACATTTTGGAATTTAAGCTTTCTGATGAATAAAACATTTCTTATATTATAATATTTTTTGTGTCCTTATTTTGGTGGTCAAGAGTGCATCAATGTGTGGATGTCAAAAGAATGTCGAGATTTCGGCATCAAACCATTTTTTTGACATCAAGTTGCCCCCTGAGCTAGTATTCTCCACATTTTGTCGACTTGACTCCTGGTGTAAAGCTCCAGCAGGTTTTAACCAAACCGATGTGTCTTTTAGACATGTATTATAACGTCGCTGCTCAAGGTCACTTTAAAGTCGTTTTTGACATCAAGTTTCCCCCTGAGCTATTATTCTCCACATTTTGTCGGCTTTACCCCTGGTGTAAAGCTCCAGCAGTTTTTTCTGTAGCCTCCTATTGCGGCTCTGCATCCTTAGTTTCAGCGCAGTGCTACCGAGTGGCTCTTTTCACAGCCTTTCCCCTGTGCAGACGACCCATGTGGCCTCTTAGCAGTACTACACCGCACATCTGTTCAACCGCTTGCTTTTCTCCATTATCATTTAGTCCCACTAATTTAAGATGCAGCGCTATCAGAGCAGATTATGCTCATAGGGCTTCTCTCTCTTCTCCAGTCCCTCCTCAAGCCGTTTTCTGTACAGTAACCGTATAATCCAGCGCCAGTTCTTATGTAACCCCAGCGAAGTACAGATATTAATAATCCCACGCGGCCTGTGGCTCTCTGACATCACTGTCAGCCACAGCGGAGGATGACTAGAGTATTGTGGGTAAACACGCTTAAGAGCGGGACATGGAGCGCAGAGAGCAGGGCTGCCAATGTGTAGATTATTCATAGATTATGGGCCATGGTACGTACTGATGTGTGGATGAAGACCTGGTTGATTTGTAGATTACGGTGGATTGGTTTCTTGCGTATACTAAGTCTTTTTAAGCGTGTCTTCAGATAGCATGCTTGCGTTTATTGTGCTTGCTTAGATGGGGGATTATTAGATTTATAATTATGAGATAACGGATGTGGATTGAATGACTTTTGTTGTGCATGCTGGGGATATGTCCATGTTTTTGTGTGATTTGGCTCTATATGTGTGTGTATATCAGGGGTCTGTGTGTGACGTCAGATGTCTGGGGGCTGATTTGTATGCATGATGTAAAAATGTTTGTTAATGTGTGTGTGTTTGTGCATGTTTTGTGAGGTTGGAGAGACAGACAAACAGGCTCAATTTGATTAAATATGTTTATATTTGCACTGTTGTTCAAATGTTTGGGGTTAGTACATTTCTATTTTCAGTATATGCTGCATGCATTTGATTAAAAAAAAGTCAAAGTATTGTTCTAAGCCTAATTTTCAATATCATTGCTCCAGTCTTCACATGAGTCAAATGATTATTCTAATACTCTGATTTGATGCTTATTTTATATTCTTTTTATTATTATGTTGTCCTGCTTTTGGGGATATTTTTGATAAAAAGTGAATACTTTTATTAATTTCAGAAGAACAGCAAATATTCAATTATTTTTTTATTAAATCATTTAATTAATTAGTTTTTAAAAAAAGAATACCGTAGACTTGAAATATATTTTTATAGATCTCTTCAGTCTTTTTCCTTTTCATAAACAAAAAGAATAGCAAATAGGTCAAACTGATAGGTAATGAAAATATTCATGCATTTATGCCACTAGGTGTTAGTCTTTTTTTCTTTCTTACATGAAAATGTATTATTTTCTTATCTGAAACTTGGTTGTTGCTACGGTCTTGAGTTGTTGAAAATTCTTATGTTATTTATTAAATTACCTATTAAATGGGTGGTCCAGAGTGTATTGTTAAGGCTTGGTTGTGTTTACGGGGTACAAAGCAATGTGTGCTCATGCTTCATTTGTTAAAAATCACATTACTTTTTCATATATCTTACTTTAATTGTATACAGCTACTCAGCTAACATCGGTTATATTTCTAATTTCCTCCAAAAGCCTGCCCTCAAGAGGCTCTGATTGGTCAGCTAACATAATGGCGTCACGCCTCTACTTGCCTCTGCTGTGTACATACTCTCAGTCAGTGTAAATGTAAATGAACTTTCTCAAATGCTCGCTATATCTTTTTTATAATTCTCAGGAACATAATTAAAATTAAACTGTAAGTGCTTTTCTCTTTGTGTCGTGTCCTTAGTAAGCCCAAATACAGAAACAGAACAAGCTCTGTGGCAATAGCAGCGGTTAGACTGCATTTTAGCTTTCTATGCTCTAACATTACAGCGCCTATGGCCATGCCCCTTTGCTGCATGGGGTGTATTCATGAGGTGAATGTGTGTAACCTGAAGCATTTGTGATGTCATTAACACGGATGTAAAAGCCAATGTCTCCCCTTGCATTGAACTTTGAGCATATTACATTCAGAGATGTTGTTTATGTTCACACAGCTACATTACACATCAACTTAAGTTTAAAGTATGATGTCTGAATGGACCACCCCTTTAAATATTGTTGTACAGTGCCAAAGAATTTTGCTATAGTATCCGCAGCTGTGCCCCATCTAGATATTATCATGAAACTTGTCTTGTAAATCTCTTAAAACAGTTTATTATTTCTGTCATCTCATTATAGTCGTTAATTTGTAGCTTAACTATTGGCCTTTACATGTAAAATACATTTGTTCTCTCTGCCCTGTAGGAGATGATGGGGGTTGAAAGGCAGTGTGAGGTGGCAGTACAAAAACAGTCCCAAAGAGAGTTACAGTGGGTCCAAAAACAGCTGTCAATCATTTCCAACAGAACCAATGGACCAAGCAGGACCAAAGATAAGGTGAGAGGTTTGCTGAATATAAATACACCACAAACATGTTGTATGTGTTTGTAATACTTTGTGTGAACTAGTATTTGGCCTTTTAAATGGAGGATGTGTGTCTGTATAGGGGAGTAGTAAAGCAAAAGTGTTGCTTTATAGTAATGATATTGTTATTTGAATAGCTACTTTACAGTATGTTATTCATAGTACAATATCAAATATGCTAATTATTGTGTGCAACAAAGCTTTACATTTTACTGTAGTACTTCATGTGTGTTTCACAGTACGTTTACATTTAGTCATTTAGCAGATGCTTTTATCCACAGCCTCTTACAGTTGAGGAGGCATTCAGCAATTCAACAAGAAGAGGCAATCCACAAGTGCTAGTTATACAAAGGAACTGTTTGTGCTCAGAGAATTAAGTGCTAGAGTAAGGAGGGGGAGTGCTTTTTATTATTATTTTTTTTTATTTTATAGAGATTGTAATGGGGCATTCACACCAGACGTGGCTTGCACGAATAAATCGTGACATTAGCACGTAATTACACGTGTGAACATTTTGAGTTTACTTGCTTCAATCGTACGTCAAATTTGCCTAATTCATGCATGAAATTCACTTTATAATAGATGAGAGAGGGTCATCTGTCTGCCTGGTAACTTCAGTTTCATTACTAAATGGTTAATATGGATTTATTGAGAGAGTAGCTGTGCTTTAGGAAGGCTGATAAATGGCGTAGATTCGTTCCCCACCATGGCTGGGTACTTCCGAGGTGCACCCAGCTCTGTAAGCTTATCATCTCCTACAGAAGCTGCTCCTGGGTGATGCCAGCTTTCAGTGGTACTTCTGACTGAGCTTGTCCCAGTTTGATGAGCTGTTGTCCCTTGTCGGCAGGAGGCTTTCCCCTTGGGACACCAATAACAATCTCTTCCATACTAGAGCAAGCTCCTGATTGGTTAATGTGACACAAATGTCCGCTAAAGTTCAGATTTTGCAACTCGTGATTTGATTTGTAAACATTGAACTCGTGACTGATTTGCGAAATTCACACAATTTGTGTGTCAAATGCCCAAAACACACAATTCGTGTCGCCTCATTCAAGCGAATAGTGCCGCAAGATGTCTAATCATGTCTATGCATTGACTTAACATGTAAATCACTCATGGTTGATGCTTTATCCATGTCTGTTGTGAAAGTACCATGAGAAAGAGTCTGGTGCAAGTGTCGGTCAAAGAGTTTGTTTTCTACAGGTGGTTTGTCAATTCCACTCAGTTTAAATTTAAATGTAAAACTAAAATAATTCAGAGTGTTCACTGTATGAAATGAAAAACGGTTTGGATATTGTCCTATTCTTTACTTATTATCTAGTCATGAAGAACACATTTGGAGCAATGGGACACATTTGCTTCTCCCAGTTTTGGTAGTGAATAGTGCCCAATTTTTAAAGCTCTGAAAGTGCATTCATCTATCATTAAAGTAATCCATATCATTTTAGTGGGTCAATGAATAGACTTCAGAAGCAAAACGATCTGAAAGAAATGAAAGAAAAATATCATATTTAAAACATTATAAATTATTGTCACTGTTTTCCAACAATGTCATGAGAAAAACGAGAATAAACATCTATAATATATATAAAATAACCCACTCCAAAGAAAGGCGTCTGCTCTCTCTCTTAATCATTTACAAATGTAAAAACCTTTAGTAAGCTAACTTCTTTATATATATATATATATATATATATATATATACAGTATGAGCAAGTTGTTTCGGATTTAATATCGGAAATATATCTGTAACACTGAAAAATAAAGGAACATTATTTCACCTATATATATTTTTTGTTATATTTCACCTATATCTTGAAACGTTTAAACCATGCATTTTAATATGGTTACTTTCCTTGTATATAAAACTAGTTTGGTTTTGAAATTTAAAATGTCTAATGTTTGACCTATAAACATGCATACATACATACATACATACAGCCATATCACAGTGCTAGAAGTGTGATATTGCATTTATACAAAAGTTTGACTGCAAAATCATCTGTAATATAAATAGTACAGATATCTGTAAATATAAACATTTAGCTTCTTAAAAACCCTCTTGTGTGAGGTACTACTTTCTTCTGCTATGCATTCACATCTGCATCTCACTGTCTGAATGGCCAAAGATATTGCTAATTCAAAAACGTCACTTTAGAACTAGTATTTGAATAATTCTTTGCATATAGTATTGTACTATTCACTATATCCCCATAAAAGCTAAAGCAAATTAAGCACTACTAGATTATAGAATAAATAAAGCAATACAAAATACAAAAGAGAAATGTCGACTTAGCTGTTTTGTTATGATTTGTTTAACTAGTTTAAAATATCCACCAAGAAAACGGTCTGCTCCCTTAAAGACTGAAGGAATGATAATGATAGTCTTTGTCGCCATCTTGTGGTGGAACAATGTAACATCAACTGCCAATAAATATTGCACTAGTGACTGCGCACTGTACTACAATGCATTTTGATTATTACTGTAATTTATATCAAATGTTTTTATTGAACAATGACGTTTAACAAACAACAAAATAAAGATTGTAATAATGAATTTACAATCAGATTAACATATAAAGCTGTGAAACTTAACATGCAGTCAAATAATTGCTCTGGAGTAAATTACAGATGACTGACCAAATATTGTCTAAACAAATAAAATTTCACAATAGACTACTAGACTAATAAACATTCCTTAGACTCCTGAATCAGTGTCCATCAGAGAAGTGCTCTCAGCGGGCAATGAGAGGCTGCTGAGACCACTGGAAGCCCCATCTCCGAAATCATCAAAACACATTTGTAAACAGGCATTATACTCAGAAATAAACTCCTTAGAAATCTAAATAACTACATTCTCACCTTAAAAATGTCTCAAAATGACATCATGTGATCCAGCAGCCACAGTATTTGTCAAACCATAGTCTTCTGCTTGGCACTCGCTGAATGGAACACACAGGTGAAAATGCTGAGTTAAGTGCTGATACTTGTAGAATATCTCACAGCTACAAGCCAATCGCATTTGAGAGCCAGAAATAACTCTTTTTAAAATATATGTGTTGTACAGTGTTTTGGTTCAACCACAGAGCTGTGAGCATTATTGGATTAGCCTGTGTGTCCTGATCATGGATTGGTTTTCTGAGGACTTGGCTTATTCCTCCATCCGGAGCAAATGCTTACTTGCTCTTTTACTCTTCAACCCTTCTTTATACCCCATTCTCCATCTGTTCTTTCACAGAAAATCACTGGCAACTTTCTAAAGTCACTTGATGACTTGTAAGTTTCATGCATGTTTTCGGCAGTTTTGTATCCTGTAGATCCATAACTTTTCCATAAGCATCCATAAACTTTTATGATTTAAGCCAGTGCTTGGCTTTGGGCTTAAAATATTATTGACCAATAGCAACTGTTGCTGTCCAGCATTTCCAAAGTCAAGTTTTTGCATTTGTCCAATATAATTTCAAGAGTTCACACTTAGATATTGTTTGACAAATGTTAGCAGGTTTGGCATGCTGTCCCGGGAGAGAACCCTGAGCTCGGAGTTTGAGCCCAGGGCTCCCGCCTGGTAGAATGAGCATATAAAGGGGAGTACGAGATCAGGTAGTTCTCGAGAGCTCCCTGTGTTAAAGATAGAAGGGTTGAGAAGAGGTGGATGGGGGATTTCTTTGGAAAACGAAGATAAGGGTGTAATATTTGCTGGGTTACTTATTGACCTTATTCTCTCCGTATGAGCGGGCGCAGCCATTTGAGTCTTTTTGTCTCAAGACTTCCGGTCTCATTCACTTCAATTCATTTATAGACATTAAAAACAGCTTGTTTTGCTGCTTGATGTTGCAAACTGATGTTTTCTTATTATATTATTCTATTTTGTCTGTGTAGTCATGCAAACACTTGTTTGTAGAGTAAGTAGTTTGACCTTTTTCTGCCGTTTATTATTCCTAGTCATTTCTCCCATAGGCGACTGAATCAGAAGTTCTTAAACAATCACAAAAAATGAGTGCATTTATGCATTAAATAATAAGGTCAATACCTCACAAATTAAGAGATTTGACCACATACAGTACTTAGTCTGCTGATGGTAACCCGAGTCAGCGGCTGTGTATTATTACACAAATATGTTAGCATACTGTTTACATTTATGGCTTACTTGTGTTAACACAAACCTTAAAAGATAGTACTATTTATTTATATATTTACTTGCCTTCCATAATATAAAGGCGGCGTGGCTACAGGACCTTCCTAAACCAGCGATGCACGAACATCCTGTATTCTTCACTTATCCCTGCTTACTAAGTAGCACCCACACTGAGTAGCATGGACTGCTCGACTGGCTGGGGTGCACATTTGCTTTTAAAAAGACGAAATCACCCTCACTGTGTAATAGAACACGACCAACTTTCCCACTATGCAAATACTGGTAGGCCTCGGTACTTGTATAAGTCTTCATAAACGCTCCATCTACTCCTTGTGACAGGACAAAGTAATTAAAAATATCATCGTAAGTTACCTTTGGCTCAAATTGTACCCACATTATCGCGAACGATGGATGGGGTAATATGAGACCATCTGATCATTGCAGGGATGTTTCACCGTACTCCCAGCTCAAAACATTTACTGAACTAGAATTATATAACATTTTTCTAATATTACAAAGAACTATATACTATGTGATGACTTTCCGAAACAGTCATCTGATGTACTGAGTCAGTGTACCGGAAATTGGATGACAAAATGCGGAAGAGCAAAGTACTAAAAGTGGGCGGGGCGGAATAAGGTCAATAGTGGGATTGAATTAATCTGATTGGCTGACTAATGATTGTAGATGAGAGACCAGCTGAGGTCAATTATATCACATGCTTCTCTCGAAAACACTGTGAATTGATCTTAGCCATCATTTTGTGCAATTAGTTAGATAAAAAAAATTTAAAAGTTATTTGCATTTTCACAATTTACTCAAAACCTGTCTAAGAAGTATATATATATAATAATAATAACCTAGCCATTTTATGTTCACATTTTACTTAATGTCTACAAAAATATCCAGCCTGTTCCTATGAGACGGATTTGTTATTCTTGTTCAAAAGATCAAACTGCACATACCAGTGGGTTTTTATATTGCAAAGTAGCCATTCAGCTGGCTCCAGTCTCTTGTTTAACAAAGATGAAATCGATCCTTCACTTTAACACACAGTACTTATGACCAGACACGTTTTCAGCTTCAGATCTGAAGAGGATGGAAATTGCTCACTTATTCTGAGGGCAAATAACATTTACTTGGCTGGAGTGTTTCAGCGATGTTAATGAGTCCTGTGATGTACTCGGGGGTCTAGATGTGCCTTTTAGACACAGGAATCAGTGCAGGTTTATATCTTGGAGTGTTGCCATATTTGGCTGTGGTTATGCAATGCTAGATATCCCACGAGACGGCAGAGGGCTCTTTTGGGAGAGATTGAGGGAGATGGGGACAGAAAGCGGAGAATGACAACCCACTTAATTATTGCCACGGTTGCCAGGCTGCAGTCCAATGAGTTTCCAAACAAGCTTGTTTTTCCAACTCGTTTGAAGGGTTGTAATGGTATTGCTTTCTGGAGTCTCATCGTTTTTGCTGGACACGTTGTTGTTTTTACGCACTGCTTTCAGTTGGCATTTTAGTAGGTGTGCAGTACTGGTGAGTGGCACAGAGGGCAGTCTTGTCTTATTGTTTCAGTGCCAAGTCTGGGGAAACCCTGAACTGTCCAAATAATCCTCTTTAATACCCTGCTGCTCTTGCATCCCTGATCTCTGATTGGCCGGGGCTGAAGGGAATGGTCCTGCCACTGCACAGTGGGAGATAAACGATTGGTCAGACTCTCTCACTGGTGGAAGGAGCGAGCGAGCATGAGAGAGAACAGAGGAGAGAGAGAGAGCGAGAGAGAGAGCGGGAGAGAGAGAGCGGGAGAGAGATTCACTGGCTTTCTCACGAGGGATCCACATTAACAAATCCATCTTTTGCAGTCAAACCGCAGATATTTGTTAAAGCTCATTATGTGTAGATCTGCTGAGTTATGGGCCACTGATGAGCTAATATTATAATATTATATATTCTAATATTAATAACCATTTCCATAGTACCAAGTACCATAAATGCATGAATGAGACAAACCCAATTTGTTCAATCAAAAAATCAAATCAATCAGTACCATTTTAAAATCAGTAATATTTTAAAATATAAAATTATCTATAACTACAAGCAATATTTTTTTGGAATTTGATCCAAATTACTATTACTATTAATTTACTATTAATTTGGAAAGCAATCCAAATTACATATACTGCAGTCACTACTGTTGATGCCCTTGCATGTTATTAAAGTCACAGTACAAAGGAGACTAAAGTGATAATAGCTGAAAAGGTTAGATTAAACATCACGCTTGTGTTTGAGAGATAAATTATACAGTTTTATAACATTTGATTCTGTTTATGTTGATTATAGCACTGCATTGAAAATATTCATCTCATAAAATACCTTAAATGTCTTGAAATACCTGGATAAGCCAGCTGTTTCAATCGTGTGTTGATTCTATTTACGTTTCATCTCTCATCAATAGATATTTTTATATCACGCACACACACACACTCACATTAACATATGTAAACAGTCTGTGGAAATCTAGAGCTTTCTGTGGGTGCAGATTCCGCCTACTCATCACTAGGGCCAGACAGAATCTGCGGACATTTTTTGCTATTTCTGCGGAGAATTTTGTTAGAAATCTGCGGATTTATGCGGAATGAATCTGGATGTATGGTAACTAAAAACTTTATATAAGAAACAAAAATAATGCCTTTTTATCTTTCATTTAATGTTTACAGTGCAAATCCAATTAGATCCACTTATTTGGTAAACAAAGCAAGTCTCATACACTCAAAAAAACTACTTTTGCTGGTTGTTTAAACTAATAAATAAAAATTTGTTGAATCAGCACAATTCTTTAGGGGTTTTTGGCATAACTTAATATGCTCATGTTCAATCCACTTGAATTTGACAAAGCAATTACGTTAACTTAATCGATTTAGGTTTGGACAACCTAATGGAATAGTGTGGAACCCAGTATTTTTTACAGTATATAATATATCTACTAAAAGACAGAAAATATTACTTTACAAATTGTATTGTAAATAAATCATATGAATATATTCATATTAGTCCAATAATTATACTGAAATTAATTAATTAAACTGAATAAATATACATTTAATGGGCTAAAAACATGCAGATTCCGTGTGGGCCTATTCATCACTCACAAATTACAGTACATGTGACATGTTTATCTACGTAATACCCTGGCACTGGACATTTTTGTGTGTCATATTATCTCTGTACTAGTAATTGTTGAACATGATGGTTATTATCAATACTTTGCCTACTTTTTTGTTTTTACGTATCACAATTATTGTCAATACTGGTATATGTTACACCTCTATTACAGACAATACTATGAACAATTAAAGAATAACTAGAATAATTTTCTACTTTCATCCAATAAAAAACTGATGAAAGTCCTCATCTTATATTTTTTACTGTATATTTTCCAATACTCACATATACAGTATATGTTGAAATACTGAAGAAAAGATCTGTCACTACTTTGTCCAAGTGTAACCTAATTATTGATTTTTGGTTGTTCTTTGGAATTAATGAATAAATATATGAGCTAAGCCTTATTTTTATTTTCAAAAATGCATACACATTGCTGCGTATTGGTATTGTGAATCCACACAATAATCGTGTGGTGGAAAAATGTTCTGAGACAACCCTAATCAACGCATTTAGAAAATATTTATGCCATCATTAAAGTACATGACTGATAATAAACGTCTGAAAAGAAATATCCTGAAAGCTGTTGGACATCATTTTGGTTTAATATTTAACCACAATATAAAAAAAATATGTTTACATAAATAAGGCCAGTGATGGGGGAGGGAGAATGAGAGAGAGGAAAAAGATGATTCAAAAACACCTTATTTGACCTTGTCAGCTCCAGTCATGGCCCTCCAGGGCGGATGGGTGATGCTCACCTGGAAGATGATGCTGAAAATGCAAATGCACGAGAAATATGTATTTTCCATGACAGAGATGTTAAAGTGCACCAAAGCACGACTGTCCTGCGGTCAGCTGCACTGGCTCCGCACTCGTGCGTGATTCTGCGAATGTATATGTGTGTGAAAGAGAGATAGAAAACAGGCCAATGGTGTTCACATATCCTCCGCGTTGATCCAGCACACAGATCCAGCTGAAGAGCGCTTAAAGCAGTGTACTCGTGTGCTGCTCTTCCAGCAGCGTGTGTGTGTGTGTGTGTGTTTGTATGCGTGTGCGTGTGTATGTATGTGTGAGTGAGTGAGAGCGTGCGCGCGCGTGCGGTCTCCTCAGTACCGCCCGCTCGAACGCGTTTCTCTTCCCCACGGTCGCTAATGAACCGTTTTAAGCCCGGATACCACGGACAGCGGACCGGAGCCGTCAGCCGCCCCTTAATATGACACAGTTGGACGTGGCTGTCTTTACGGGAATCATCTTTTAACGAAAGAGCGGCGGAAGAGGTAGAGTCGCTGTCCATCGCTTGTTTTCGTGCAGGCGCTCAGCTGATCTGAGAGCATGTTGTGTTGATAGAGGAGGCATTGGATGTTTTGGCCATTGGATGTTTTGAAATGCGTTATTGAAACGGTTGTTTAGTCGGTTAGCTCTTTATGTTGGCGCTTTGGCTGTAAATGTCATTATGGCTCGTTCGGTTGTCTGCACTGTAACCTTATAAACACATGCACTGCTCCGCTATATGACGTGTTTAACGTGCTGAAAACATTATTCGGGGTCTCTTTGCCAGGGAAACACATGGCTGTGCGGGGTAGTTTTGTCCAAAGCCATTTTAGATTGCAGCAAGGCTGAATGTTTCTCACGTTAGCTCGTATATATTAAAGAGATAGACCTCTTTTTTCTCATCACTTCGGAGCTCTTCAAACTCACAGTAGTGTCATGATCAGTTCCGATTGACCATTTTAGTGTCATTCTATCACATCATTTTAGTTTAAAACAACATAAGAAGAAAAAGTGATTTACGAGTAGCATTTATGAGTATTCATTTTCACAAATCTATCTTTTAAATTCATATTCTTTATATGATGCTTTACATATTTGTGCATATACATAAGATTAGTCAGTATTGAAGCATAATCAGGAGCTAATCTAACAAGATAACTTACAATAATAGTCCAAAAATTAGTACACCCAAATTTATGTGTTAGATAAAAATATTAAATACGAACGGAAAAAAATGATAAATGATTTTTGCTTGAATTTAAAGCTATTATGTTTTTTTATTTGTAAAAATGTTTGTTGACTAAAATAATATTTTAATAAATACATCTGTTTTGTTCAAACACACCAACATAAATCTATATTCGCTGATACATGGATAAAAATATTCATTTTTAAAATGTGGTGTACTCATTGCTGACCACAGCTATATCTACCTTTTTTGATTTTTGTCAGTTTTTATTAAACACCCTTGTTCTTTTTTGTACATTTTGCCCTTCAAATTAATATTTTACATCAATATTTAGCGTTTGTGAAAACTACCACAAAACAGCATTAAAATACAGGTCTAACAAGGTTTAAATTATATAATTATTGTTGCATTTTGTTTTTTTATAGATCGATTCATTTTAACAATGAATTTATATGTGTTTTACTTGACTAAAACAGGGCAGACATATTTCACAAATATTAAAAATAAATACTGAAATTATGATTTGCTGTTCATTTACGCATGCTCAGGTCATGCAAGATGAAGATTTAAAATCTTCAATAGAATGTTAAAGAATGTTTTTAGCTAAAACTCTGATTCTTCTGAAATTATAGAACGCAAGTCAATGATTATAAACACTTTGCAAGACAAATAATAAAATAAGTAAAGTTAAAGAAAACATTCAGACAAAAATAAGTTAAAACCTGTAATTTTTGGTGATGTGGTCTTGTTAATTAATACGACTGATCTGTGCTCAAAATTAAACAGTATTCTAACTCTACTGACTTTATATTTAACATTACTACTTTTCTCAACAATCCATGTTTTTACTCTCAAAGTGTCTGTATCTGTACAATGAAACCACCATTGTCATGGAACATGATACTGCAAGAGTATTTTTTATATAGAGATTTAATTATGAGCATCATATCAACTGATGTCAGATGGATCTGTTTTGACATGTCATTGTGATTGGAGCATGGCACGTTGTATGCGCAATCCTGAATTAATGCCAATCATAATTTCCTTTAATCAGTCAGTTTAACAGCTATGTTAAATTTTCTATATGGTACAAAATGCATTTGGTCGAGTTACCAAAACAGAGCCTTCTAAAACACACAAACACCCATGTGCTTTTTAATTATTAATACACTCTATAAGGACTTGGTGTAACGTATCCTGTAGCGTGATGTGACAAGACCTCATCTGTTGCACAACAGAGCATAGAATCTATACACTAACATATACAGATTTAATACACATAAAATATGGTACTGATTGTTTTGATCTGTTGTGGTCTTTAAATCTATACTAAGGTCATTTCCATTAAGCTGTGTTTTGTTTTTTTGTTTTTTTCAAACAAATTGTCTCATAATACATTCATTCCAGGAACAGTGATGCAATGTGGAATTCGATATCTCACTCAGGAGCACATTGGTCATATAAGATTGCATTCTAAGAAAGTTTTCTCTTCTTGGAGCTGGAGATGTAAAACTGGGCCTTTAAGCTGTATGCAAACTTCTGAGCATTTGCTGATGAAACTGATAATAAATACACCAATTATTATACAACGCCTAGTAGACTGATGCATATGCTAATAGCGACGCTGTCGAGATTCCACTGTTGTTGTGATTTAGTTAGCATTAGAAAGATGAATATGAAAATGCTTGGCTGTGGTAAAGGACTTTATGCCACATAAACAGTGTCAATTACGTGTTCTCTCAGAGCTCATCGAATATTAAGAAGAATATAACACCGCTCACACACACCTTCAGTCTCAACTCTCCCACCATTCTCTTTCTCTCTCTCTCTCTCTCTCTCTCTCTGTGTGTGTCTACAAACACCTCCCTTTATTTTATTTGTGTCAGTCAGGTCATGATTAAAAATGAGTTCAGTGCATTTGATTTGTGCAATGCAGGTAGAGGCTATGGTGTTGCCATTTTTGAAGGTGAAATGTGCAGTTTTTGTGACATCAATGTTGTGTATTTTAAACAATAGTTGAGTCTGTCCTTTAGATTGGGTCAAGGTTTATCCAGTTTTAGCCTGAGATCTTTAACAACTACATGAAGATAGCAGAAAACAAATTGAATATTGCAAAGATTTCATTACATGCTATAATTTTTTGTTTGAAGGAGCCTTAGAAAGCATGAAATACACTTATTTTTTATTTTTATTTGATAGTTTAAAGCTAGGGCTGTACAATATATCGTTTCATGTGTATGTTTAATGCGTATGCATCCGAAAATAGTCACATCACTTAGATATGCAATGTTGAGTTAGGATTATATTTGAGCAAAATTCACAGTTCAGAACACAAGATTTGTGGAGTCACTGCAGAGTTTAACCACATCGGAATAAAATTTTATAGTTTGCATGTTTTTAAGGCCTGAGAGAGATTAAAGTATCCAGGTACAACAGCCTTTGCCAATTTGAAGTTTATTATTGCATTATTGCATTATTGCATTATTTTTACAATAAAAACTTTGCAGTATATTTTTACATTTATGTATACAAAACCACAAAGGATGCAATTGTAATTAGTTTATTACATTTCATGCATCATTAACTTCCCTAAAGAATCATCCCAATCTAAATCCCAAATCTAAATGAATACATTTGGTAACACTTTAGGGACCCATGCTCACTATTAAATAATTGTTTATTAGCAAGCATGTTATTAAGATATTGGCTGCTTATTAGTGCTTCTAAACTAAATATTCTGCATGATCTGATTCTATATCCCTAACCCAATATCTAAACTACATTAATATCTAAAAATAAGGAGCAAATTAGGAGTTATTGAAGTAAAAGTCATAGTAGAAGTAAACCTTAGAATAAAGTGTGATTATAAATTATTTCCAAATATTGTTATTCGATCTTTTGGTGAAATTGTAGATACAGTATATCGCAATATATATGGCAGAAAAATAAAATATCGCAATGTCAGATTTTTCCAATATAGTGTAGCCCTACTCAAAACAGTAGCTAGTAAAGTATTTGGGGATATACTGTACACATTCTCATCCCACAGTCAACATAATGCTTTCCCATGTATTATAGAGAAAAGAAATTGGTTGCCAGAAGTAAAAAAAAATATATAAAATTGTTTCTTTTTTACAAGGAATTGATTTTTACAATAACTTGTAAACATTTTTAAACATACTACACGTTTATTAATTGAGCATTGGAGTTTATATGCTTTTGTTAAAGCCATTACCCCACATTATTTAAACTTGTTTGTAAAAATAATTGATGTACAATTCCTGGTAAAAATGTAATTACACATGGTTCCACAAATAAATCGTCACTGATCAGATAATTGAATGATGCCAAATTATTTCCTTGAAGCACTACATCTGTCTACTACAGTATATTGCAATATAATTTTACATTTATTGTATCAGGGCAACACGGTAGCTCAGTGGTTGGCACTGTTGCCTCACAGTAAGAAGGTCGGAGGTTTGAGTCCAGGCTGGGCCAGTTGGCATTTCTGTGTGGAGTTTGCATGTTCTTCATATGTTGGCATGAGTTTCCTACGGGGGCTCTGGTTTACCCAACAGTCCAAAGACATGCACTGTAAGTGAATTAGATAAACTAAATTGGCCGTAGTGTATGAGAATGAGTGTGTATGGGTGTTACCCAGTACTGGGTAGTTGCTGGAAGGACATCCGCTGCGTAAAACATAAGCTATATAAGTTGGCGGTTCGTTCCCCTGTGGTGACCTCTGAAATAGCGATTAAGCCGAAGGAAAATGAATGAATGCATCTACACTTTAGATAACCAATATACTTAAATGAATTGTTTTATCCATTATTTGATGAATTGTATTTCTTTCTCTTAAGTACACAGTGTTTGTCTAACTTACAAACACTTTTTAATAAATTACTTCCAATTATTTTGTAATATTGTGATTCACCTTGTAACTGGATTAGTTTATGTAAAAAATATATATACTGATATGCAGTATAATTCATTTTCACGTTTAATTAATTTGCTCCACTGTTAAATTGTGATTCGTGACACATTATCATTGTACTGTTAACAGGAAAATAGCCAAGCAACATCACTCTAAAATATTACATTACAACATTGCTCAAAAAGTTTCCCATATATCATTAGTCTTTCACACAGTAATACACAGTCATACAGTGAAAGCAATCCACAATGACTTTACCGACTTTATACACATGAAACAAATTTTTAAAAAAGTGCTGTTCTGACCGTTCACACATCCATTGCAAAATACAGGTCAATTCTGACATCTTTAACCAGACATGACCCACTCTTGTATTTGTAAACATGAACGGGCCAGGCTTTTTGTCTATATGTGTTTGGTTTCACTTTTATTTAAAACTTTAGCATTCATACTGCTTTTGTCTTTAAGACAAACCAAAGTACTGAACTATCGGCTTGTTAAGTCGTGACGTATGGAATTTATTTGAATAGAGAAAATGTTCGTTTATGACCACTTTTTAGTCTTATCACACATTAAAGTGAATTTTATATAAAATCATGGTGTAAACAACAGTCTCTGGGCTTGCTGCATCACAAATACCAAAATGTTAACAATTTGTAAAAAATTAATCACTATCTGCCCATCAGATATTAGGCATGGCTATATATATATATATATATATATATATATATATATATATATATATAT
>CAIGQQ010000306.1:1954012-1967043 GCA_903798035.1 Danio albolineatus
TTAGCCCCCCTTTGAATTTTTTTTTTCTGCTTTTGTAAAAATATTTCCCAAATAATGTTTAACAGAACAAGGAAATTTTCTCAGTATGTCTGATAATGTTTTTTTCTTCTAGAGAAAGTCTATTTGTTATTAGTTGAATTTGTTTTATTTTAGCTAGAGCAAAAGCAGTTTTTAAATACCATTTTAAGATCAAAATTATTAGCCCCTTTAAGCGATTTTTGTTTTATTTTATTTTTCTGATAGTCTACAGAACAAACCATCATTATACAATAACTTGCCTAATTACCCTAACCTGCCTAATTAACCTAATTAGGCCTTTATATGTCACTTTAAGCTGCATAGAAGAGTCTTGAAAATATTTTTTATTGTCATCAGGCAAAGATAAAAGAAATCAGTTATTAGAAATGAGTTATTAAAACTATTATGTTTAGATATGTGTTGAAAATAATCTCTCCATTAAAGAGAAATTCTAAGAATAAACAGGGGGGCTAATAATTTAGGGGGGCTAAATATATATATTTGTTTTTGTTTAATCAACTTAAATTTGTAAAAACAAATACATTTATTTATTCGATTTATGTTGGGACATTATGTGAAACCCAGTATTTTTTTACAATGTAATCTGCTTACTATTGTCTATTATTATTTCATTATTCACTACCTGACAAAAGGCTTGTCGTCGATCCCAGGTGTAAGAGCAACAAATATTAACTTGACTTCTAGCTGATCATTTGGAAAAGTGGCAGAAGGTAGATTTTTCCGATGAATCATCTGTTGAACTGCTTACCAGTCATTGCAAATACTGCAGAAGGCTTATTGGAACCCGCATGGACACAAGATTCTCTTAGAAATCAGTCAAGTTTGGTGAAGGAAGAATCATGGTTTGGGGTTGCATTCAGAATGTGGGTGTGCCAGAGATCTGCAGAGTGGATGACAACATCAACATCCTGAAATATCAAGACATTTGTGCTGCCCACAGAAGGTCACGGTGCTTCAGGAATGACCAGCCCAGTTACTAGACATGAACATTATTGAGCATGTCTGAAATAAGATGAAGGAGGAGGCATTAAAGATTCTGTTAAGTGACACGACTTTTGTCTAAGCAAAGTCAGACCTTACTGTCCTAATTAAATAATTAAACATCAAAGCATGATCATATGTTATTTTGGTAAAATAAGCATAATCTAGAGGCCTTTGCCTTTCTGATAAACCACTTCTGATACCAAATGATTAACTAGAAGTCAAGCTATTATTTGTTGTTACTAAAACTTGAAAAATTGGTTACAGTTGTCAGGTAGTGTAGAGTTAATGCTTAACAGTTGACGAAGTATTTACGAATGATTAATAAATGACTCATAGTGTGCGTTTATTACCATTGTGTTAACATAAAAAATGTAAAGAATTATTTCAGTATGATCCTTCTGAGTTTAGATTTTGGATGTGTAAATGTGGGCCATATTTGTGTCAGGATTGAATTGGGCCAGGTCCTCGTTTAACACCAGTCTGGGACCTGAGAGTCACTGCCAATTTCAACCACTTTTTTTTTGGCCTATGATAAGACAAACAACAGCTAGTTTTAAGGCTTCATTCGAGACGAGATTTATCCCTCTGTGTGATTACTTCTGACCTGTGCATATGAGAGCAGACGACCTGTTGATCCAATCACGTTGGGATTCACGCTTATATGAAGTAACACCTCTCAGTAAAGCTGAGCTCGGGAGGCCGTCTCTGTTACAGTGATGTTCTCAGTGACAGCCAAAGCTTCAAAGCTCGCCCTGCAATCATCCAAAAACACCCACCCCGCGCCACGGCGGCAGACATCTGGTGTCACATCCGGTGACTTTTTCGACACAGACGGCTTGTTTGGTTCACAGTCTTTGTAAGCCAGAATGTTTCTTTGTTTATTGTGGTATTTGTTGCGTTTACGGGATTTTATGCTTAAGGAAATGCTTCATCAGTTGCTGCTTCAAAAGATGCAGCTAATTTCTATTTATTAGACCTCTTTCACTCAATGCAGAACACCCACGGGGGAAATGAAAATGGCATTAAGCGTTATTAAAGGTTTTGAATGAGAATTAAATAGAATTATGTAAATGGAAAGAAAAGGTCTATAGATGATGGATTATACAGGACTTTTTTTGTCATTTTATTTATTTTTGTGATGATGCAATGAAATTGTGTTTGTCTTTTGTAGGTTTTGAACAATACATTTAGTGCTTCATTGTATATTAATAAACAGCAAAAGCAATAGCAATGTGAGTTATAATAAAAGTTTATGTATTAAAATAGTTTATAAATTATAATTTATACGTGTGATGGCAAAGATACATTTTAGTTGCAGTACTCTTTAGTCAGTGTCACGTGATATTTCTGAAATAATTTAGGTATGCCGATGTGATCTTTAAGTGATTGTGTGGCTTTAGATTTTTCTTTTCATTTTTTAACACAATTCTAAACATAATAGTTTTAATAATTAGTTTATCTTTGCCATGATGACAGTACATAATATTTAGTAGATACTCATATTGAGCTTAAAGTGCAATTTTAAATGATAAGAATTTGAATTTGGCAAGTCATTATACAACAATCAAAAAATAATATTGCTGAAGGGGGCTAATAATATTGGCCTTAAAATGTTTTTTTAAGTGAAAATATAAAAAAAATATAAAAAGTTTCTATATTAAAATAGTTTATAAATTATAATTTATACGTGTGACGGCAAAGATACAGTTTAGTTGCAGTACTAAAGTCAGTCAGTGTCTTCAACTTCAACTGTATTTGTGTTTGTGTTTGTAACAAATATCTTTACCACCACTGATTTAATGTATTTTCACTAAATAAAAGTGTGTACTTGAACTTCTTTTGATTTCAGAAGATCACGGAAACTTTTTTTTATTTTCTGATGGTACGTCTTCTCTAATAAGAGTAAAATTGATCCAGGTTGGCTGGCCTGCTGTGGATGTGATAAGTCTGGATTGACAGTGATGTGGGTGGATTGGAGGAAAAGTCCCCTTCTTATGCTGCTCGCTGTGTTGTACTGACAGTCCAAGTATATAAATGCAAGCCTTTAGCCATCATTAGCGAAGGGAAAATACCAGTACATTTCGGCTCTGCGACACAGGCTTCTCAAAAGCTGAGCTGGAATCAAATCTGAGGTGCATTAGAGATTTTCTGAGTGATTTATTTATTAAGATGGTCTACTGTGAGACAGTGGCTGCCAGAATATGACTGCACAAGGTGTTTTTCTTTTGAGTGTTTGTGACTTGAGTTTTATTAAGAAGTCTGAACTCTTCAGTATGCAAAGGGTTTCTCTGGGTTTATGGGTTCATTTTATATATTTTTATTTGGTTATAATTTTTTTTGTTTTGTTTTATGACTTATGGTATTCAAAATGTATTGTCATGTGATTGAGTAAAACTATGTATTGTTCTGCAAACGGATGATATTTCTTCATCCATTCATTCATTTTCTTTTGGCTTAGTCCCTTATTTATCAGGGGTCGCCACAGCGGAATGAACCACCAACTTTTCCGATATATGTTTTACGCAGCGGATGCCCTTACAGCCATAACCCAGCATTGGGAAACACCCATACACTCTCGCATTCACACACCACACACTCATACACTATTTCAGATGAGACGTTAAACCGAGGTTCTGACTATGTGGTCATTAAAAATCCCATGCCACTTCTCGTAAAGAGTGTAACCCCTGTATACTGACCAAATCCTCTTCATCGCCCCTTACCGATCATGGCCTCCCATTCATCCCTATCCACTGAATTGGCTCCATCACCGTCTCTCCACTCCACCAATAGCTGGTGTGCGGTGAGCACTCTGGCGCCGTTGTTCTGTGGCTGCTGTTGCATCATCTAAGTGGATGCTGCACACTGGTGGTGGTCTGGAGAGACCCCCCTCATGATTGTGAAGCACTTTAGTAGGGTTGGGTACCGAAACTCGATGCCATTATGGCACCGGTACCTATGGAACCAGTATGGACCGGACCGAATCACCGAATTTCGGTGCCTAGTTTAAGTGCCACTGGTGCTACGACAAGGATATAAGAAGAATCAAGGGGTATATCAAAGGCACACATAGGTGCACGTTGTGTCACACCATCTCTCAACATTTAATTCTAAACTACTTTGAGGGTTACGGACACCATCTGCGATGTTTGTTTGTTTTTGTTGCTTAGGAAACACACGCAAGTAGACAACGCGTGCAGTAAGTGCATCCGGTAAGCGACTCCCTTCAGAATCATCAACACGCCTGTTCACGTTCATCAAATTTGCTTAAACTAAGCGTTCTAAAGTATAGCTATATATTACAAGCAAGTATTCAGACACAGCAACGTGAAGCAGACGCTTTACAAAAGTTGCGCGTAACACCTGTTTGTCCAGCGGCAGAGTAACAGCTTGTTAATTCATGCTCGTGCAAAGGATGAGACGGACAAAAGTAATCAATGCATGCCCTTCTTTTACTTATTTTCGTGTTGTCAGGTTCACAGTGCAAACAGCTCCCGGATGGAATAACTTGAGAGAACATAAAACAAAGCCGAATAAAACTTTCTTCCTCTGCTTCAACTGCACAGCACACAGCGAGCTCACATCATCCAGCATGCGTGTCGAACTACACTACCCACAATACACTTCGTTATAGACTACAACTGCCGTAAATAGCAGTCTTAAAGCGGACACTTCTATTTCCCCTCTCTTGCAACACTAGTGTGCAACTTAAGCAAAACTGATACTAAAGTTGTTTTACATTTGGTTTTGTAGTTCGAGCCTAAAAAAAAATTGTTGCGGTTTTTAATCATTTAAGTTCATTTGATTGACCATATATAAATCAGTTGATAATAACTCCAATGTAAACACCATAATCATATTACTGTCTAATTCAGATTAAGGCAAATCATTAGATCTGTAAATGTGCTCCAAAGCCCCAACCCTAGAAAAAAGGTATTCCCTGATTTTGATGACAGCCTTTCCACAGGTTAGTAATAAGCTAATGTAATGTTAATTGCATAACGCAAATCTTACATTCATGCTAACAAACAAATGAACAAAAGAAAAATATTAATGCAATTTAATTTAACTATAAAAAATATGAATTGATGTATGCTTTAAACCATAATTCCACCATCCACCATAATTTTGTGGCTCAAAAGTATCAGTTCAGGCACCGTTTATGCACCGGTATCGTTTTAAAAGTATCGATTTAGCACCGGTATCGAAATAACCCCAAACGATACCCAACCCTACACTTTGGGTGTATGGCTAAATACGATAAATGTGCTATATAAATATACTGTACATTACATTACATTTCATTACTATGGACACTTTTTGTTTACCTAATTCAATTGTATGTCTTTGGACTGTGGAAACCAAAGCACCTGGAGGAAACCCATGCCAACATGGGGAGGATATGCAAATGAAATGCCAACTGACCTAGCCGGGACTCGAACTAGCAACCTTCTTGCTGTGAGGAGATCCATGACATTTAAAAAAAAAAATGGTAAATACGTAATTTATAAATGTGACACATAATCATTTCTAGACCTCACAACGTCAATGTTCTCACTTTAGAATAGTTATTCTGTTGAATAACGAGGTTTTTCAATCACAAGAAATTTAAACTTTGGTTAATTCAACCATGTGGCAATTTCTAGAGTAAAAATAGAAATTTTTTTTATTTGATATTTGGAAGAAATATCATTAGACCTGTATTGCATATAAAACAAAATTAACATTTTACTCAAATGCATACCTAGTACAGTGTATCCAGTAGATCCAGAGAAACTGAGAGAATTTTCAAGCGGTCTCTTAATTTTTTTTTCAGCATCTGCCTGTGTGTCTAAATGAAAGCATCACTTGGCTACAGTCCAGCGCAGTGAAATGACATTTGTTCTCCGCATGTGTTGTAATGAGAAATCCGTATCGAAGTTGCATTCGTTTGGCTTTTGGCACTTACAAACCTCTTAATGCTGGATGAATAAATATCTTTCGATCTGAGAGAGTTCCTTTCACCCGCTTCATTTGTATGGTCCACTCCACATCCTCAGACTTTGAGTGTCTAATCATTTTGGACAGTGCTGCTAACTCAAGCTTATTTCCTCTCAGATATCGAACAGCTGTCTTATATTTACACAGTACTTGTTAATTAAACAGTTTTGTGCTTGTGTGAAGAAAATATGATTGAGTGCCATGTAAAACTCGACACCTAGGGAGTTGGGATGGTTGCCAGGGGGCTGTGCCGTTGCTAAGGTGATAGTTAACTGGCTAAAGTGATGTTGCTAGGGTGTTTAATAGGTTGTTTGCTGTTTTTTTATAGGGGGTGTACAATATTTATAAGCATTGATACAATTTTAATAGTTGTTTTAGTAGGTTAGTGCATGAAAAAATAAAAATTATGTCATTAATCACTCATGTTGTTTCATACAGCTAAGACTTTGGTGATCTTTGGAGAACAATTGAAGATATTTAAATTCTAATCTGAGAGGTTTATATCCATTCATTGATCAAAAGGTCCAGAGAAGTAGTGAAAACGTCATTCCATCAGTCAATCTGTGTGAATCTATTGGCTTAACTTTAAAGAATTACTTCATCCAAAAAATGAAATAATTCTGTTATTAATTACTCAACATTCCAATCACTTAAGACCTTCGTTCATTTTCAAAAAACAAATAAGGATTTTCATAATGAAATCCAAGAGCTCCCTCATTCTCAATAGAAAGCACGAGTTTCAATATTCCAGATAAGAAACCAAAAACACTGTTTCATTTGACCTCAGTGGTTCAACCATAATTATAAGAAAGCTCCAAAAACAGTTTGCCAGTTTTCATCTGTTTGATTATATCTTCTCTCCAGTATATAAACAGTTTTCAGGTTTGGTTTTAGTTGCCACCAGGGCGCATCACATCTTTACATTGTTTTCTATAGATACTGAATGGAAGCTGCCAATGAGTATGTTTACATAGACACCAATAATCCGATTTTAATACGATTAAGACAATACTCTAATTAAGTAAAACAGTGATTACCCTAATCTTACTTAAGTAATAATGTAATTAAACAAACAAAATCGGATTAAGACATGTGGAGTATGCCGTTTTTAGTCGCAATATTGAAGTGCAGGACAGACATGTAAACACTGCAATCAAACTATTACCATTGTGTAGGATTTTTGCCACATTTTGTGACAAGATATTCTATACACACACAGCTGTTTGACACTATTCTCTGCACCTACCGAGTCAGTAAAAGAAAATCTGCATCACAAAATGCGGTGATTTATTTATTTTTTTCCTCCCATTCGGCGTGCGGTAACAAGTTCCTCTAAAACAACACTCTTCCAGCAGTTCCTCACATCCTATATCTCGTTTGTCTTGGGGGACATGCATGAAATGATCCTGAATGAAAGTGAAAGTGCCAAACTGCAGTTAAAGTCGCCAAATTAAAAATGAAACACAACTTATAAGTCATATTGTTGTCTTATTCAGATTAAGGCAAATTATTCACTTACTAATGCCCATGTAAACGTAGACAATGTGTGCAAACTCATAGAAAAGATGTGGCACAATAAGGTGGGCTTTTCATCCAGTGTGTGACCAGTGTCTTTACAGTCGCTCCACGGGTGATTGTACTGGTGAACCAATTGCTTAATCATCATGAACCAATAATAGCTCATAGGTGTTTAGGAGCCAAAATTAGCTTGCTTAGATATGCTGTTTCAAACTGTTTTGACTGGATTTTGTTTGAAATTACATCATTTCAGTTCGTCCTTCGATTTAATTTAAGTAGGCCTATATTAGGGCCTTAACACCTCTTTTTAACAATTCACCCAAATTCATGTCCACTGGAATGAGCTCAAATTCTTTTATTAGCAACCACTGTAAAGTCTTTATATAGTTTATACGTCATCAGGGTATTTATTGCCATTAGAGTCAGCAGCTCAACTCTCAAATTCAACTGAAACTATTGTCATTTATTCATTCACTTCTGCTACAGCCAGCTACAGTATGCACATTCACAAGAGCTGTTTCTTCTACTACAGCACGTCCTCCTTGCATTGCACACGACAACACCACCGTTCATTGTGATGCTGGAGGTAGTAGAAGAAGAAATACTGTAGCTCTTTTAAACGTGCATTGTAGACTGAAGTGGAACGAGCTTCTGATAAATATTTGCATTCACTCTGCCATGTTGCTGTATATACGATACCAGACTCCTGCTGCAGAAAACATCCCTCAAACCATGGCACGTCCTCCTCCACCTTTCACTGATCTACTTACACTCTGTGGGTTCAGCCTTTTTCCAGCTTGATGATGAACATAATGTTTCCCATCAGACCCAAATCAGTTAAACTGGCTTTTATCACTTAGGTGATCTTTGGACCAGTTCTCTGTCCACACAACATGCAAAGGTTAGATTCTTTTTGCTGATGAAGGTTTGGGCACTGCAGGGCTTTCAGTCCAAATTGTCTTAAATGTCACGGTATGTTGAGAGACAGATCCTTAACCCGTTCAGCGTAATTCAAATTGAAGTGAACCAGTTGTCCATCAAGATTCTGTGCATTAACATGTCAAGCCTTTCTGTGCAATGTGAATGAGTTAGTGACACTGTAAAGATGTCATATTCTAAACATTACAGATTTGTGTTGACCGGCTTCTCTTAAAGTGGCTGAAAAATTTATCTGGACAGTCTGTAAGAGGGTTTCTAGCTGACCCCCCTGCATGATTTTAACAAATGCAGTTTGACAGTATAGAATGCAACTCTTTTTATTATTTCCATGGCAATGTGTCTGGTTTATCATGTGACACAGAACAGCCTGTAAAATTTCTGAATACACTACTTGACAAAAGTATTGTCTTTAATCCCAGTGGTAAGAGCAACAAATAATAACTTGACTTCTGGTTGATCATTTGGAAAAATTATCAAGACATTTGTGCTGCCCATTACATTGCAAACCACAGCAGAAGTCAAATTCTAAGCAGGAAAGCGCTTCTTCTCATACTTCATCCTCCACATCAATGTTCCTGAAAGCAAAGAAGGTCAAGGTGCTTCAGGATTGGCCAGTCCAGTCACTAGACATGAACATTATTGAGGATGTCTTGGGTAAGATTAACGAAGAGGCATTGAAGATGAATGCAAAGAATCTTGTTGATCTCTGGGAGTCCTGCAAGAATGCTTTCTTTGCCATTCCAGATGACTTTATTAATAAGTTATTTGAGTCATTGCAGAGATGTATGGGTGCAGTCCTCCAAGCTTAAGGGAGTCATTCTGTTCTATTCTATACTGTACATTATTTCTGTTAAGTGACAAGACTTTTGCCTAAGCAAAGTTAGTCCCTACTGTCCTAATAAAATAATTAAAGATCAAAGGATAATCATATTTTATTTTGGTAAAATTTGCATAATCTAGAGGCATTTGTCTTTCATATAAGCCACTTCTGATACCAAATGATTTACTAGAAGTCCAGTTATTATTTGTTGTTCTTAAAACTTGAATAGGCGACAAGACTTCTGTCATGTAGTGTATATGATATATATATTTTTTGTACTGTTTTCCTTTTTTTTTTTGCAAACATAGATAAACTTCCTATAGTATATTTCGATATATCTGACATTCCAATTCTCACAAATATGTCCAAATATGTATTTCATGTTATTCAAATTACTTAATGATCATATTATTTAATCGCCAGATGTTTCATCAGCAGATGCCCTTCCTGGTGCAATCCAGAACACCCACACACTTTCCCATTCACACACTACGGCCAATTTAGTTTATTGGTTTAGGACTGTTTAATTTAGTACTGTGGGGGAAAACAGAGCACCCAGAAGAAACCCATGCAAACAGGATTCAAACCAGTGACCTTCTTGCTCTGAGGCAACCATACTGCTTACTTAGTCACCGTGCCGCCGTCTTAGCGTTTTCAGTTCATCCAGAAATTTCAGTTTTGGTTTAGTTTTTTGCCCAAGATTTTCATTTAAATGCATCCATAATATACAGAAACACCTCTTTAACAATTTATTCAAAATCATGTCCGCTGTTACAAGTTTGAATACATAGTGGTTTGGTTCAAATTGCTTTATTTATTTCTGTCTTTATATATAGATTCCATTCATGATGTGCTGAGTTTCTTGTGTCTAATTTCTCTCAAACAGCCACTAGTGCAGTTTTAATTTGTTTGTTTATTTATTTAGCTGACTAGCTGATGACTTTTCATTTTAGATATGCCATATGTTGTTGTAGACTTGTTTGGATCCACCTTCTCTGGGCAAATGTAGTGCTGCTTTTTTTTTTCTGAGCATGCTGGGCACTGGCTCAAGATGTGATGTTGTCAGGGATTTCTTCAGTGATCTGGGACAGATTGGAAACATCTGCTCGGAGGCTAACAGAACTGGAATTATGAGGCACTGAGTCTAAATGATGTGATTAAAAAAATAGATCAGAAAAGTGAGATTATTACTGTTTCATTACGTATCGTAATTAACCAACTTATTACTGAGCGTAACTATGATGTAGCCTGTAGCATTAGATTTCACATTTCTGAAAATTAGAAAACATTCTCCAGTTTTGTAATGTATTCAACTTTATGTAGTTCTAAAGCTGTAGGACTGCTGTGTGTGAAAAATTTATTATTATTTTTTTTACTGACGCAATACTGATGCCTCCATATGGACGGCTTTTCCGGTGTTACCAGTTTGCCTAGTAGCTTGCTGCGTACATCGGCGGACTCAGGTAAAACAAAAGCAAAAAAACGAATTAATAAAAAAATCAGGCTGAGAACATAGTGAAATCACATGTCTGCGATGGCTTTTTTTTCTAGATTACTTTTGAAAACACTATCGGTTGGGTTTAGGAAAGGGGTGGGTGGATCGTTCGGTCAGTCATTCATTCGACAGCAAGCTGGCCCGGTTGGCTGAAATGTATATTGCACCATATGGTGGATTTACGTGAGAAGAGGACTTGCGAGAGGAATTTCTGATCATCTAAAATTGTACACAGCAGCCTCTGGTGGATTTGCAAAAACAAAAACTGCGAGCAGACGTACCTAAGGTTACGTATTTCACTGTCCCCGGAAATATAGACCTGGGTACGTATCCGCAATGAGCCTGGGTTGATTAATGCTGTTGTTAGGTACATTACTGATTAGTTTACATGTTTCTATGAGCATGAACATAATTTTGCTTTAAATATGCAAATGCACTGGCTAACAAATACATACAATTGACTAGCTGGATATACACTAATGCAAGTGTATGGTAGAATTCATGTGATGAAGTTATTGTGCAAATTTATGAGCAAAATCAATCAATTGGTCAGCCTTTATCTAGTTGCATATACTTCTTTACTTTTCCAGATCTGTTGTGAGATATGTGACTGTTAATTGATTGCTAGCTCTCTGCAACTCTCACATGGTCACTCACTGAAGCTAAGCAGGGCTGCGCCCGGTCAGTACCTGGATGGGAGACAACATAGGAAAGCTAGGTTGCTGCCGGAAGTGGTGTTAGTGAGGCCAGCAGGGGTGCCCAACCTGCGATCTGTGTGTGTCCTAATGCCCCAGTATAGTGACGGGGAGTCTATACTGCTCAGTGATGAGACTTTAAACCGAGGTCCTGATTCTGGGGTTGTTAAAAATCCCAGGATGTTCTTCGAAAAAGAGTAGGGGTTTAACCCCGGCATCCTGGCTAAATCTGCCCATTGGCCTCTGTCCATCATGGCCTCTTAACCATCCCCATGTCATAATTGGCTTCATCACTCTGTCTCCTCTCCATCAATGAGCTGGTGTCGGGTGTGCGGTCTGGTGCAAAATGGCTGCCGTCGCGTCATCCGGGTGGATGCTGCACACTGGTGGTGGATGAGGAGATCCCCCCCCCCACCAACCCCCCCCCCCCCCCCATTGTGTAAAGCGCTTTGAGTTCCCAGAAAAGCTCTATATAAATGTAAGGAATTATGTTTTTGCTTAACTCATGCTTTCATTAATTTAACTAATTAAAAAAGAAAAACATTAGCAGGGTTTGTTAAAAAATGTTGTGATTCTAATGGCAGCTGATTGGTTTGGCTTATAAAGCATAAACAAGGACATTTTAATGTACTAATGAGAAAAATATATGGGAAACGTACGATACTGGCATGTGGTCAGTTGGTGTACTTGTAATATTGGGTAATGTTTTCATTTAAAACATAAAACTCACTGTCCCTAGACAGATGAAAGACAGAAAGGCTTGGAAAAAATTACAGATAATAATACAAAAATGTATATATTACGCCGTTATTTAGAAGTGAAAAACTTACAGTACTTAATGTATCTTTATGTAGCATGTCTTCATTTCTGACCAAGGTAATCAGAAAAAAGGAAGGACATAGTTAGCAAGAAAAGGACAAAATCCTTTGAAAAAGCTTGTAGGTGACCTTATTACTTTAGCCTCTTCATGGCATCAGAAGCAGCCTCTTAAAACATCCTAAAATCGCTCATCCCAAAATCATGCATGTCTTTTTAACACAGGTTATGAAAAACGGTGCTTTTGCAAGTGCTAACATTACTGTAATGCTTAAAGGCAGGAATTTCAAACAGAAAGAATGCAGGATTATGATTACAGCCTCTGCTAAATAAAGAGGACAATAACAATGGGTCACATACTCGTTAACACATTAACGGTCTCTGTGGAGCTCCAGCGAAGATGAATTGAAAGGTGCAAAGATAACATTTGAAAAGAGGACAAAAAAAAGAAAAGACGAGCATTTATCTAAGGGCATAGTGGGACAATATTTATGCTGACATAATGATGTGTGAAATGAAATTGATCAGAACAGCAGTGAGAATCAATTAGCACTGCAGAGTATACGGGGGTCTTTTCAGCCCTTCTCCTTTTATTGATCAGGAGTCCGGGAGAAAAACACATAATACAAATAACAAACTATAACCATTTTTGACATTTATTTATTAATTTTATTATTATTTATTAACATTTTGACTATTTTATTATTTACTGAAAATCTTTGAAAAAAGAAAAAAAAGTTTTTTG
>CAIGQQ010000306.1:1972049-2010951 GCA_903798035.1 Danio albolineatus
TTTTATTTTATTTTATTTTATTTTATTTTATTTTATTTTATTTTATTCATTTTCTTGTCGGCTTAGTCCCTTTATTAATCCGTGAACCGCCAACTTATCCAGAATTTTTTTACGCAGCGGATGCCATTCCAGCTGCAACCCATCTTTGGGAAACATCCATACACACTCATTCACACTCATACACTACAGACAATTTAGCCTACCCAATTCACCTATACCCCATGTCTTTGGACTTGTGGGGGAAACCGGAGCACCCGGAGGAAACCCACGCAACCACGGGGAGAACATGCAAACTCCACACAGAAATGCCAACTGACCCAGCCGGGGCTCGAACCAGCGACCTTCTTGCTGTGAGGCGAACGTGCTACTCACTACGTCACCGTGGCGCCCATATTATATTATATTATATTATATTATATTATATTATATTATATTATATTATATTAAACAATCAGAAAATTATTTTCTGTATATAATATTGTAACTGCAATACTACTACTACTACTAATAATAATAAAATTAATTGTGAAAAAGGAGTTTGATAATACGTTTGGCATTATAAAATGTTTTATTATGTTACATTTTTATGATGTTCTATAGACTAAAATAATACTTTAAAAATAATACTGTAAAAGTATATAATACTGTAAATATTTCCTATTTATAATACTGTAAATAATAATAATAATAATAATAATAATAATAATATAAAAAAATAAGAAAAAACATGAAAGAGAATATAAAGATAAAAAAAATGTTTGTATGATGTTTGTAATTGAGGTGATATATCAGTAACGTTAATATACAGTATATATACAAGTACAGTTTTAAAGCAATACAAAAAGTATCAAGCTTTATACAGTATATTTGAAATATTTTGACTTGTGGTTTGTTTTGCATTAATCATGTCGTAATCATATCATGTCATACTGTGACAAAGTAAATGCTTTTATAATTGAAATTTAGAAACTTCACGTTTTATGTTTGTTAATTTATGTTTCATCATCATTATTATTATAATTATTCTCAAGTATTTTTTTTTCTTCTGTTAACCGGAAAATGCACTCTGAATGAAATGATAATAGAGAAAAAACAAACTAAAAATCATTGTTTTGTATTACTTTTCAGTCATTTAAATGTAAATCGCACTGCACTGATGGTGTTTGTTGGTGGTTTGACATTAGCTCTTTTTTTTCTTTGCTCTCTCTCAGCCATTTTTCTCTTTTTGCTGCCTGATCGTTTCTTCTCTCCTCTTTGAGAGCTGCTGATGTCCAGATGTCTGTTTGTGTTATGGACGTTAGTGTGGTGTTGCTGGAGGGGTGAGCTTGTGTTGCCCTATTGCCTGTTGGCGAGGTGTAGGAGCCGTGCAGATGGGGACGAGCGAGGCTATAAATACCCTACTGCTCACTCTCTTGAGGCCAATGGCTGTGTATTGCACGAGCCCTTTCTCTCATCTACAGCAGCTCTTTCAGAATATGCAGCATGTGAAAGGTCAGTGAGTGGTCAGCCATGCAAATGACAGATCTCTGATGACTGTAGATTATACTCTTAGAAAGGTTCTTTGGTGGGTCTTTGAAGAACCTTTCCACTTTCACTCTGTAGAGCTATAGATTTGACTTTTCAACTGGAAATAAAATAAAATATAAAATTAAATGTGACGAATATGAAGATAGTGGTACAGTAGTAAAAATAAATATAATTTAAATATAAATAAATGTTTAATTGTATAAATATGATCAATTAAGAACTTTACATTGAAAAAAAGGAGATTGATAAGCATGTTCATTTTCAAATTCCATTTGATGTGATTTATGTTCAGAAATAAGCAGAAATATTAAAAAATAAATATCATAAAGGTAAAATGTGCAGTATACAACACAGGAAACTGTTTAGGACAGCCATACTCTGAGATAGATATATAGTATAATTATAAATGTAGTATAATTATAATTTATACAAAAGAAAAAAATGTTTTTTTACAGAAACACTCATAACATACATACACAATTTACATGTTTTGATGTTCAGGTTAATGGTCTTCAGGATGTTCCTGATGACAATCCACTATTAAAGTGATGTAAACAAACAGACAGATAGATAGTCACCTGGCACAATGAAAGGAAAGTAAGTAAAAAGTTTTTAGAATCTGGTACAGAAGAAAAGAAAGGCTGATTCAAGGCAAGGCAAGTTTATTTATATAGCACATTTCATACACAGTGGCAATTCAAAGTGCTTTACATAAACAAGAATAAAAAGACAAGCATAAGAAAAATAATAAAAAATAAAAAGATTAAAAACAGTTAAATCAGATTAAAATGTGTTAAAACAAGTTATAAAAGAATGAAAAAGAAAAGAAAGACACAATAGTGTGATATGTCGGACGCAGCACAGTGCTCATTCAGTAAAGGCCCATTCAAAAAAAGCAGATTATTTTTAAATTAATGTTGTTAATGTAATATAGTTTTTACCTTCTTTTGTTTGTTTCTTTACAAATGAGTTCAAAATCTGCAACAGCTACGTCGTAACAATATCTGCAAACAATAAATATTCTTTATTATTGCTATGGTAATATTGCTCTTATCCCACATTTCTACATTATTCATATTCTAATAATCAATTTATTTTTATCTTTGCCATGATGACAGTAAATAATATTTTACTAGATATTTTTCAAGACACTTCTATACAGCTTAAAGTGACATTTAAATGCTTAACTAGGTTATTTATGTAAATTAGGCTAGTCATTGTATAATGTGGATTTGTTCTGTACATTCGAAACAAAAAGTTCTTAAGGGAGCTAATAATATTGACTTGAAAATGTTTTTTAAAAATTAAAAACTGCTTTTATTTTAGCTGGAAATAAAACAAACAAATAGGGGCGCCACGGTGGCGTAGTGAGTAGCACGTTCGCCTCACAGCAAGAAGGTCACTGGTTCGAGCCCCGGCTGGGTCAGTTGGCATTTCTGTGTGGAGTTTGCATGTTCTCCCCGTGGTTGCGTGGGTTTCCTCCGGATTCCCCCACAAGTCCAAAGACATGTAGTATAGGTGAATTGAGGCTAAATTGTCTGTAGTGTATTAGTGTGAATGAGTGTGTATAGATGTTTCCCAGAGATGGGTTGCAGCTGGAAGGGCATCCGTTGTGTAAAAAAAAAACATGCTGGATAAGTTGGCGGTTGATTCCGCTGTGGCGACCCCAGATTAATTAAGGGACTAAGCCGAAAAGAAAATGAATGAATTAATGAATAAAACAAATATGACTTTATCCAGAAGATAAAATATTATATGAAATAGTGTAAAAAGTTCTTTGCTCTATTAAACAGAATTTGGGAAATATTTGATAAAGAAAAAAATTCACAGGAGGTTGAATAAATTTGACTTCAACTCTATATTATATGTAATTCTCAAGCAAAGTGGGCTCTTTTGCATAAAGTTTATTTTCAAGAACTAAACTCAGTTCATTTTAAGTGAGCTTTTAGGAAGGTCTTAGACTGCTTGGTTTGTTCACATATACTGTACACGCTGAACTGCTCCGAGAGCATTTGGAGGGCTCAAACGAACTGTGAAAACACCCCAGGGAGATCATCATATTCTGGGGCCAGATTTACTAACAGCTTGTGTAAGTGCAAACACTCTTTTGGCGTTAAAAAAAATACTGTCAGGATTTACTAAAGACGTGCAATCAGAGCAGAAAACAGTGGACACATTTTTTTGTGACTGACCTTACTGCATAAGCATTTAGTTTCCCTTTCAGACACAATATATAATAAAGGGAGATTTAAATAAGATTTAAATTAATCTTGTGACACAAATTACTAAGGTTTGCAGTGGTCAGTTTTCTGTACTGATATTTGTGCACTTATTTAACATCTAAAAGAAAAATATGTCTTAACACATTTAGCGTGTACAGTTGAAGTCACAATTATTAGCCCCCCTGAATTATTAGCCCCCCTGTTTATTTTTTTACCCAATATATGTTTAACGGAGAGAACATTTTCTCAGCACATTTCTAAACATAATAGTTTTAATAAGTCATTTCTAATAACTGATTGATTTTTTCTTTGCCATGATGACAGTAAATAATATTTTACTAGATATTTTTCAAGACACTTCTATACAGCTTAGAGTGACATTTTAAAGGTTTAACTAGGTTAATTAAGTTCACTGGTTAATGTATAACGATGGTTTGTTTTGTAGACTATTGAAAAAAATGTAGCTTAAAGGGGCTAATTATTTTGATCTTAAAATGGATTTTTAAAAAAATGTAAAACTGCTTTTATTCTAGACAAAATAAAACAAATAAGACTTTCTCCAGAAGAAAAAATATCATCAGACATACTGTGAAAATTCCCTTGCTCTGTTAAACATAATTTAGGAAATATAAAAAAATATATAAATAAATCAAAGGGGGTTTAATAATTCTGATTTGTACTGTTTGTAACTAGTAGATACAACTATATAACTAGTAGTACAAAACTGTTTGTAATTAGTAGATAATCTTAAAGTAATAGTAACATTTACCATATTCAAGTGGTTCTACATTTCTCTATTCTGTTCAGCACAAATAAATATATTCTGAAGAATCCTAGAAAAATACAGAAGAAAATATTTTCATGCTGGAAAAATGTATTAAAATATATTTAAAAAATACTATGAAAGTCAAAGCCAGTTTTTTTCCCCAGCATTCTTCAGCAAATATTTGTGTTCCAACAGAAAAAAAGAAACTCAAACATGTTTGGAACAACTGGAGGATGAGTAAATGATTTCATATTTTTTTGCGTGAACTATCCTTTTAAATAGCAAATTATTAACTTTACTTACACTGAAAAAAATAATCTGAAAAAGTGCATAACAAATGTTTTATGTCAGGTTACCTTATTTTAATAAGTTAATTGGGCTTCAACTAAATAGTTATACCAAATTTTACTACCAATTTATAAAAAAAAAATCAGTTTAATTGATGTAAGTTGAGATTTCACTAAACTAAAAAAAGAATAAGTACAAAGTTTTTTACAGTGTAATTTGCAATGACTTATTTACTGCTTTTAACATTACGAAAATGAGCTGCCATGCTTTAATTTGCATTATCAATCATTCTAATATCCCGTTTAATCTGACCATCAGTTTTCATGACAACAATTAAAAAAAGACCTATTCTCAAAAACAATGATAGCTACATTAACATCCACATCGAAGCACAATAGTAGTATTAACATAATGAACATAAGCATGCCAACTGTAAATGTTTGAGCATCATCTTAAGAATGTCTAATGTACTGTGCCAAAGTCAGGCTGACATTGTGCAGTCTGAATCTGACATAAAGCAGTGTGCATTGTGAACAATTTTAATCAGTTTATAAAAACAACATGTTTTGAAGCTTTTCCAACTTGCTATGTAAAGTCATATTTAAAATCAGAATGGTTTTTAAAAAGTCTATTTTAACACCATTTTTTGTATGTGCAGACATCAGACATCATTGGCAATGGATGGATTACTGACTATTTTCAATGTCATGAGGAGCCACAGATAGTTTTACCTAAACCGTTGTGACGCAAACACTCTGTCAACACACTCAACCGCTGCCAAAAGACACAGTTGCTCGAAAGCTTAACACAACATGCCCGGGGGTCACCAGTCTATTCATGGCTATTTGTTTTCACGTACTTGTCAATGATCAAACCATTTTCCCTCTGCGGCTATTCACGCCACGGTCTAATTTTAGAGCTGCAGACGATCCGTCGTTCGTCCCCTCAGTGTAACGTTTCTGACTCCACTCCAGAACAAAGAACATCCCCCGTTACACCTGACCGACGCCATGAATTAGTTAGCATGCTTTTTGTTCCTGCTGCTTCCTGTGATCTGGGGAGGGCTAAGCTAACCGCTAGGCTAACTCACCTGTCCTGATCATTAAACAGCCGACGCTTAGGCAGGTGTGAGTATCTGAAGATCTCAAATGCCACATATGTAGATACTTTAAACTGCTTGCAGGGTCATTACATGGCTTTTTTTGTCACTTTTACACTACATTAGTTAGATTTTTAAAGATGATGCTAATAACAGATATAGGTTTAGTTCTTTATTGAGGCATTTGATGAGACATAAATTATGTACAAAAGAACATACAAAATATTAAATACAAAAAAAAACATATTCAAATGTCTGAGATCCCTATTGAAAAGGATTTTTTTAGCTTAAAAATTATATATACTGGCTTTGTGAGGTTAACAAAACTCAATAAAATAAAATAAAATATAACTACAACTATACCATAGTAAAACAAAAGCTATAATGTGTGTATGAGCAATATCACACGAGTAGCAGTGCATGGCTGTATATCTGTACTAGTGGGAGGTGTGTGTTGGTTCGAGGTCACAGGCTGAGTGCCTTAGTGTTCCACCAGGGACGATGTACAGCCACATCGCACTGCCACGAGTGTAATATTGCATTTATACAACAGTTCGCTGCATTATGATGTGAATAAAAAAAGAAAATCAAACACGGAGAGTCTAAAACCTTTTTGTATGAAGAACTACTTTCTTTCGCCATTCCTTGACAAAGGCAGCTGGTCAGAACAGCAGAAACCGATGCCACTTCACCAACATCACTTTAGAGGTAGTATTAGAATGATTCTCTAGCGTAATATCTAAAGTGATGACAAAACAAGTGATTTTGCTCACATATTAAGATAATGAGGCTGAACTGCGTGAAATGCCATCAGTCTAGAGACATTTTGCAGTATTTCTCTGTTGCAATCAGGAGATCACATTAATTAACCCCGAAAAAGCCAAAGCAAACACTAGCAGATTACTATGATATAAAAACAGCACTACAACATACAAGAGAGAGAGATCGACTTAGAATATCACTTACTTGTTCTGTATTGATTTGTTTAGCTGAAGTTTGAAACTTACGCTAAGCAAATGCTGAGTTTTTCTCTTTAAGGACTTATTATGCAGTCTCTGTCGCAATCTTGTGGCGAATGTCAACCGTCTTTGCTCCGCTTAGTATGACAGGCTGATGGCCGCAACGCGCTGAATCTCTGAAATTGATTCATGATAAAATAGTCACTTTCCTTATAAATAAACTGCATAGTTGCAATCTAAACAACTACATTCTCTTGTAAAAAAGCCTCGAGTTACATAAAGTAATACACAAGGGTGAGGAGGCTAGACTAGTGCTGTTTTTTGCAGAATATTGCACGTCTATCAGCCAATCAGATTATAGAACCAGACAGTACTGTTATATAATAATACTAATACTACTAATAATAATATACATACATATTATTTTATTTTAGCTTGATGTCATGGAAATATGTATTTATAAAATTATACTATATTATTTTTAATAGATGGATAAGTAGGTGAATGGATGAATAAAATATTAAGTAAGCAAAATAAATATTTAAATCAAGTTTTAAATTAAAATTGTATGAACATTTCAAAAGAATATTGAATACTAAAACGGACAAACGTGCAGTTAGAACAACTAAAACTTGAATGTTAAAATGAAAACAGCAAATATAAAAAATACCAATAAAAGCTAAAACGTTATTTTGAGATGCTGAAACAGTGCTCGTTCATTGTGTACGTTTAATAATTGTGAGTGAAGTGGCCGTTTCTCGAATGTTCAGTTTGTTGCCTCATAACAATATTTCAATCAGATCACAGAAAGCCGACGACAGCCACTTGAATTTGTAAGCTTTTGAATCACTGAGAGCTTTTGTTGAAACAAACATCTGCTCCAGCTTCCTGCTTGCATTCATTCTACTTAACTAACAAGAGCAGGCAAGAGTTTTGTGTATGTGTGTGTTTCATTTACAGCAGTATTAATATACCCACGTTCTGTTTTCCTGCCCATATCTTTCCCTTTAAAGTCAAATGGAGCAGGTGTTAATGTTTTGTATGAAACCCAAGCCAGTTTCTGGACACACGTCCACATGAACAAACAGACACGTAGATAAGCTTCTGTTTGCTTGCTGGAGTAGTAATGGCCTCTGGTTATGTGTGTAAAGAACATGATGATGGTGTAATGTTGCTTTGTACTCACTGGCCACCTGCTAAAGTCAGGGCTTACAGGAAAACCAATGCTGTTGACAAGAGCCACAAAAGAGTCTCTCTGCTAACAAAGAGCACACAGTGTAAACACAGACACACTGGGTAACTCGATTGTTTAATGGTACAGTACATGCTCATTTAGCTTTCTAGTGAAAAGAGAGAAAAACATAGTAAAGATTGAAAAGATGAACTTTGACATTTGAACATTCTATCAAAAGCTTTAACATTATTTTCTTATATTTAATGTGATATATATTATACTATTGATTTATTACAATCATGCTGTGAAATTGTTTAGTAAGAGACCTTTTATATAGGATTAGACTTGAGGGCATGCATTACTTTCTAATTTAACAGACTGGAGTCAATTATTCTGATTATACCATGGTTACCACACTGATTGACACTATTTAGGTGTTCCATTTTAGACATTTGTCAGATTTTTGCCCTCTAGCTTCTCATGCGTGTACTAGTTTGAAGTTTCCTACGCATCTCATTCAAAGGCGCCTGTCTGTAAGCACTAAAATGCTTCCTCCAGAGGTAGCATTCAAGGCTGGAAGGCATGAGTTTACATCCTAATCCAGATTACGCTTCACTTCCTGTCTCACAACGTTCCTTCCAATCGAATTTTGAAGACTGCATAGATGTATCCCACAATCCTGTGCATTCCATTTTTGACAGATGAGCTAAAAAATATAAACGTGGCAGCTGAAAGGTCTGCTTGAGTGTCGATATGTGTGTAAATGTACATTTTTGATCAAAGTTTTTCACTATTGATGGCGTTTCTAGCAAGAAGTTTTGTAGAGAGCAAATATTCCCAAATGCCTCTCTTAGTTGTACATGATTAAATCATTATTACTTTCTGTCTGAAATCCATTTTTCAAAGTGCCTTTGTGCATAAACGCTGCCTCCGCAATCACTGTCAACAAGTCAGCTGTCTGAAGCGGGTGGCACACTGGATGCAACCCACTGTGTCATTCCCCGTTTTTACATTGTTTTATATGTTGCTAAGCAACATGAACAGATGCTGGATGGTAGGGGTGTAACGGATCACAACCCACAGTCCGGAACACACGTGACCTGCAGGTTAATAACTTTTTTGAACTTGTAGGTTAATCCAACATTTATAATGTTATAATGTTAGAGATTGCCTTCCACGTCATTCAAATCACGTGTATGAAAGCATTTTTGGCCTCCCTTTAAAATATAATGATGGCGAAAAAAGTTGTGGTGGAACGAATGCTTTCTTAGGTTAGTGTTAGTGCCTTAGTGATTTCTGTCAATGTTTGTCTAACCTGCATTAATACATTCAGTGTAAAGCTGCACAATTAAACAATAAAGATAGATCTCAATTCAAACCTGTGCAACATGAATGATAAATGATGATTTGCATATGTTTATTAATCCTTCGAATCGCTGCATAAGATCTGCGCAGATCGAGAGAGATTGCGTTTTTACACTTTTCAGTTAGTTACAAACATTTCAATTTAACACAGAAGTACCGGGAGAACAGCTTATAGTTCAGATATACACACTGATGTTTATTGTAAAGGTTAAAATCGCAGTTTAATGGAACTTGACGCTGGTTAAATTTTTTTTAGCAATTAAATTGTGTAACCAACAGGTGGCGTCAAACAACCATCAAAATGATGTCACTGAATAGGTTTTCAAAAAAGATACACCTATAATAAAACATGAGGTTTTGTGTGTGAATTGTTGAATCATTAATTGAAAATGAACATGATCTGTTGTACAAGATTTAGATTTCTATATTTAGCATTATCAGCAACAGCAGCAAAGATCATTCTTGGAATTGAATATTTTCCTTTTATTCAGCTGGTTCTTTCTTGATTTTTATTTTTATTAAAGTTACAGGTTCTAAGATATGTTTGTTTAAACCAACAGTTTTTGCAGTATTTATTTATTTTGTGTGTGTATGTGTGTGTGTGTGTGTGTGTGTGTGTGTGTAAATGGAAAGCAAATTACATTTGTCTCTTTCTTTTTTTGCGGATCCAAAAAATGGTCTGATCCGTGACTCAAAAACCGTAGTGTGATCCGAACCGAAGATTTATGAAGATTCCGTTACACCACTACTGAATGGCAATGCAGTGTGCATAACCTTATAGAAAACAATGACTACGTTTACATGGACATCAGTAATCGAATTATTTGCCTTAATCTAATTAAGACAATAGTATGATTAAGGTGTTTACATGAGTTGCTTTTTGAATGTTTCTTTCATGATACCGTTTTGCATGTTATAACACATAATTTGATTAACGCCATTGCGTCACGCTATCCATATTTCCTCCGTAGGTTCATTTAATTTTGGGTGTTTCATTTTTAATTTGTAGACTTTAACTGCAGTTTGGCACTTTCACTTTCATTTCATTTCACTTTCATTTCATTTCAACATTTCATGCATGCCCCCTGTGACAAACGAGATATTGGATGCAACTATGAACTGCTGGAAGAGTGTAGTTTTAATTGAAATTCATACCGCATGCTGAAGAAAAAAAACGGCATTTCGCGATGCAGGTTGGGTATTCACTGACTCTGTAGGTGCAAAGAATAGGCAAACCAGCCGTGTGTGTGTGTGTGGACTATCCTGACGCAAAATGCGGTGAAAATCCTTCAAGACAGTAATAGTTTGATTAAAGGTGTTTACATGTCTGTACTGCACTTAAATAATGCCACTAAGATTGGCATACTCCACATGTCTTAATTTGATTTCTCTTTAGTTCAGTTATGACCCTAATCAGATTAAATTGATCAAAAATCGCTGTTTACATGGCAGACTCTTAATCAGAGTATTGTCTTAATCGTGTTAAAATCAAATTATTGGTTTCCATGTAAAAGTACTCAATGTTTACAGTTAGGGCTGAGCAATATATATCATTTGAGCATCGATATCGCTATGTGTGTATGCGCAATCGCAGGGTTAGATTATTTATTAAAGATTCAAAAATGAAGATATTATAAAAAAATTTTTTTAAATGATTTATGCAATGACGACCATGTTATTTAATGTTTGATTGTTCGTTGTTTATACTTAAATACTGTGAGACTCTCTTGTTTGTTTAGCTTTTTATTTAAAATGTTTGATCTGTCATATTGGTAGTTTACTATATTTTATGCAGATGCTCAAAATATTTTTATCATCTTCATCATTCCGGTTGATGTAATAAAATAATAACAAAAATATTTCTAAATAGAGTTATTCAAATCATCTGGCGAAATTATAGTCATCTTGCAATATGTATCACAGCAAAACAAAATATCTTAAAGTCAGATTTTTCCAGTATTTTGCAGCCTTATTTACAATTATCTGACAAAAGTCCAATGTTATCCATTCGCTAGGTATTCTGACAGCCTTATACACTATAGCAGAGATGTCAAAGATTTTGTGTTTTTATACTGTAAGCACCAACACTTGAAACAGTGACACTCAACAAATAAAAACGATGTGCTCTGAACATCACTACAGTACATTATTACTGTTGTATAAGAGAAAATAACAACAAATGAAAAAAAAAAATCGCAAACTCTAAATAAATGTGGAAATCTAAGGTTGACCCATTGGAGTCACATAGAGTATTTTAATGATGCCATTATTAGCGTTCTAACCCTTAAATGTGATGATTGTGTAGGATGTCAAAGGAAGGGCAGAAACCTTCCAGATTTCATTATATTATATAAAAATCTCTGTTTATGTTGCAAAGATGAACAGAATTCTTATGGTTTTAGAGTAGCATGAGAGGGAGTAAATGATGACAGAACTAAACCTTTCACATTTTGGTGGAAACTTACAACCTTTTGCGGATTCTGAAATTAATAGAATGTTCAGAAGAACACCGTTTGTTTATGTTACATATTTTATGATTTTATAAAAGTCTTTAATGTCCCTTTTTAAACTAATGCATCTTCCTAAATGAAAAAAATAAAAGAGTTCTAACCCCAAATGTTTGAATAATTATGTGAAAACAAATGCATATTTCCCAAATTAAGTATTTATTTTTATTTTTTTTAAAAGTAAGTAAAGTTAATCTCATTTCTCATTTTTTGAATGTGAGTTTATAGTGCTTTCTGTATCTTCCAGAAACTGAAGAATGAGGTGTTTCCATTGCATTTATCCGACTTCCCGGCTCAGCATGTGGTATCGTATCGGCTGCTAGAGGACAGGAAACACAAACTCTCACCTGAGACTGCCGCCCTCTGCCTGCTTCGACAACAGCACACACTGCTGGTCAGTCTGCATGCATTCTTCCTCCTATCACGATTAAGACCTTGCTTTTTGTTTTCAATGAGTGATATATGCACACACACACACACACACAGCTTAATCATACCAGATATTGTTTGTAAGTCTGCAGGCGTCTTCTGAATGTAAATGAATCACATGGTATGCACACACACACCAGCTTATATTCCTGTCACATCATGTTTCCTAGTAGGAGCCATTTGTGAGTCATCAGGCTTTCCCTTTCAACGGCTTTCAATACATTAAATGGGGTGTTGTCCATTGAATACTGGATTGTGTGTAATACATTTTGATTTGATATTGAGATATTTGATATTTGATTTGATATTGAGTTTTATTCCACTTGGATATTGGATATATTTACTTGTACGGTTCTGACTGAAACAAGAATGCTGATTTTGTCTTGCTTAAAAACAAGAACACTATTTTCTCACAGTTCTGTAGATGTAAAAATAAAGGTTACTATGAGTAGGCTATTATTATTGATATTCTCAAACATATAGTAAAACAACAATAATAATATTAGGCCTATGTTTAGTCCTACTGTTGGTTAAAATACTAAGTTTAGTATAGACTTTAAATGGTGGACTTGAAAAGACTTGACATTTGTCCTAGTTATTAATGCACAGTAAAGTGATTACATCAGAATACAGCTATTTATAATTCTAAAGTTGAATTTTTGTGTTTGAGCATTAAAAACATTATTAGACCATTTTTTTCACTGGTAAAATCAGACATTTGTCATTATCAGATTCCCTTTTGCATTATAACTTAATATAGGGTAGTTGTACTGACGCTGTTAAACATTTATTTTTAGGCACAACACTTCGCTATGTTCGCTATGTGTTCGCTATGAAAGAAAAAAAACATATCAATAGCTTGTCATAATCATAACTCTTCAATACAATTATGATCCTTTAAATGTGCGCTTTCGGTTTCACCTGCACTGCCAAGTGCGTTTATATGATGGCCGCTGTCACTTTGAAAACATACATGGAAATCTTACTTCCTGCGCAGATCCCAAACAATCTCTCTGTGCAACAAACTGAACATTATTTACAACATTATTAGCTGTGATTCACAGCCTATGCAGTTTCTGTTCACTAAAGTAGACTTCAATCATGGGCACACGTGCGTCCTACAGTAGTAAGAAAACAGTGCGTCAGCTCATGTGTCATTTTGCGGCCAGGAACACAACATTACATTGAGACAGAAATAATATTTTTGAGTGAATTATACCTTATAAAAACAATATGTCCATGTTGCTGAGCAATGTATACTGTATAAAACAATGTGAAGACTTGTGCGACCTCCTTTATGCTTTTCTCCTGAACTTGAAAATATAATATGCTGAATGGTAGAGATGCTGGATTAAGATCGTGCAGAGGGTTGAATCGAGATTGTGATCAAAAAACTTTAACGGAAATTGCATTTACTCTCTTTACTATGTTTTAATTACTGCCTTTACAACACATCAACATTACAACATCATTCTCTATGCACAGCAAAAAACTCAGTGTACATTTAACTCAATTTGAGTTTAACCTAACACTCCTTGGGTGTACATATGACTCCCCCCATTCTGGAGTTAAAATAACACTTTCTAAAGTGTGAGATTTGTACATTATTCCTAGAGTTCACTTTAACACAGTAAGAGTTTATTCTTACATCAAACTGGAGTGTGTGTTACCCTTCAAAGTGTTAATATATTCCCTTTTTTCCTATATTATCAATTGGTGTCGGTGACATAACATTGATCAAAAAAATGTAATCTATTAAAAGTTCATTAATATTTTGAAGAAATAATTTCAATACATTCAACTCTTTGCATTTTAAATGCAACAAGACATGTTTCAAGTTTAAGTAAAACATACTGGTTTGACCACTGTTTGTCCGAAAGAACCCTATTCACTAGTGTGAAATACACTGCATATTGGGTTAAAATTTTAACACTGAAAAAAACCCTCTTAAATGTACGCTTGCTCACACTTGCGGAATAAATGTACTCCAGTTTTAACCCTGAACAACACCAAAACAATCACACTGTATAGTTAAAACTAGAATTTTTGATGTGTACATTCAACTCTTTGCATTTTAAAATGCAACAAGACATGTTTTAAGTTTAAGTAAAACACACTGGTTTGATCACTGTTTGTCCGAAAGAACCAGTTCGAGTAAAAAATTACCTGGACATATTGTTGTTAGTTTATTATAGTTTTTAAAAGTTTCTTTTTTTAAAATATTTATTACAATTTTTGAAACATTATTTTAAACTAATGATTTATGATTTAGTCTATGAATTATAATGGGGAAAGTATTTTTTTTTCTACTGGCCGTTAGAAACAACTCTTAGTGTTAGCCCTGGTCTAATAAGGTCTTAATAAGGTGTAATAAGTGCACATTGTGTTTATTTGACAATTTATTGGCTTATATTGTGCTCTTTAGTATTATTACAGTAGCATTTAATATTTGATGTCTGTCTTTGAGGTCTGTTATTATCATGAATCATCCAAACGTGGTCATTTGGTCATATATTCTTTTTCTTTCTCAGTCTCACATTCATTTGTTGTTTCTCTGATATTGTCAGCATTGTATAAGCAGAACACCACAGCTCTTCTCACCTGTTAGTTGCTTGGAAACAGCATTTTGATAAAAGCAGTCTATTAGCTTGTCATTTATCCTGTTTTATATTCATTTATTTATTTCTTTTTTGGCGTGTCACACTTTCACATTGTTTAGTAAGTGAAGATAAACATGTAGGAGTGGTGCATATGTTTCTGCGCATGTGGAGAAGCAGACGGTCATCAGTCTCTTCAATGCCTGTTTGCTGTAACAGGAAAACCACTTGTTTGTTCACGTGTGCGTGTGGACTGGTGTTAAATGCATTTTCAAATATGCTAAATATATATATATATATTTTTTTATTATTAAATAAGGAGACATGAAAAAAAAGTTTAATTGCTTATAAATAATAATTAGGAGATGTGATATTTAGTGATGTTTAATGATAAATCATGGCTAATTGTGTACAACAGCAAAAATAACAAAAAAGTATTTACATAATTTGCGTTGTTGCACTGTTATATACGTTGTATACGTTGTATACATTCTAGTGAAACATCAGCAAAAAAAGGAATCAAACTTTGTTGTATGCATTAAAATAGGATGATTCAATTCCTCAATACATCAAATATCTGATCCTCCCCATCTCTCTTGCATTCATTTTTCCACTCTCCACTGTCCTATCCCATAAAGAAATAATATATAAAAAATCTTAAATACGTCATTCATTCATTCATTTATTTATTCATTCATTTTCTTTCAGCCCATACACTCTCACATTCACACACTTACACTACGGCCAATTTAGTTTATTCAGTTCACCTATAGCGCATAGGACTCGAGTCAGGCGACCTTCTTGCTGTGAGGTGACAGTGCTAACCACTGAGCCACTGTTCCGCCCCTAAATACATGTTAGTAATTTGTAATTTGAACAACTTACCATCTTTTTAATCTACAGTATAAAGAATATAAGGTACCATTGTCACACGAATGCATAACTTACAAGAAAATCAACAAGAGGGACTTAGAAATTATCATTTTAAAAAGTCTCAAAAAGTTGGAAAACCCCTCCGTGAACTGAATTTGTTCATATGCCTCTAAAATGTTAGTCTATGTTTTATTTTAATTTTAAGGAACAGTTCATGGAGTGAAAGACAACACACGTTTGATTGCAGCATCTAGGTAAAATGAGGCTACTGGACAGTATGATGGCAACACTTTTATCCCTTTTCACGCTAATGATATTTACAGAAACATATTATCAATCAATAAAGCTTTTGTTTATTTTATGTGCACATTACCACATAAATAAAACAAAACCACTAAACTGGGATTACGATTTGTAATCACATACATTAGTCATTAAATACTCCATATTGTATCTCCGTATTGGTGACTTTTTGCAAAAATGTTGGCACATATTTTCAATGAGCTTGTGCTAGAAAAAAACACAAAAAAACCCTCCATGCACCCAGAGTACATGCATGAAAACACTGTGCTTGGCCATGTTCACATAATTGCTAATAAAGTTACAACCAACCACACTACAAGCCTTCCATAGACCTCTAATGTGATTATTCTTCTTATTAACGCTCAGAAGGAGATGGTCTGGCCAGACTGCATCCTCCTTCTGTCTCAGTCTTTTTCGTTCACAACCAAAGAGGCCAAAAATACCTGAAAATAAATAAATAAATAAAACAAATAAATCAGCGTTAGTGTTCTCATTCATCTCAGTAGCAGTAGCTTTTTAATCCAATCACCTGCGCCATCATTTTCATGTTACCAATAAAAGAAAAGCAGGAAATTAGCAGAAGAACATCCACAATTCAGAAACCTTCACCAGTTGTTATCCAAAGCTGTGACACCTGTCTGAAAGCATTAAAATCGTCCCAACAGATTCAAGAGAGGCTGTCCACCAGTATCGTCTAAACATGCCATCTCACACCCCTTTACACATTCAAATCCCAATCTTAGCCCTGGAAACACACACACTCGCACACACGCACGCTCACATGCTCACTCGCCTCAAGTGTCTCTTATCGTCAACAGTGAAGGAGTGAGATATCGAGCCCGCAGGTGCACATGTATACAGAATGCCAATGAAGGGATTTATAACCATTTGGTAGAAAGCTGTTCCCATGACATCAATTTCTGCTGTTTTTCTTTAGCATCTTATGAAGTAGTCTTAAAAATAAAGGGGTTTTATTCATATATACTCATATTGTCTATATGAGGAAACTCCATGGAACTTTTGAATTTTCAGTTTTTTGTTTAACAGTATAGGGGATGTCTAGAATATCCAGACACGTTCACTAAAACAATGCAAGACATCATACAAGACATCTTACAAATGTCACAATAAAGGACAGAGGCTTCAAATTCAGACGTGTTTTGCCCTTGAGGTTTTGGAGAAAATATGCCTTGGCAGAAATGCCTTATATAATCATTGTGTCTTTGCCTGTTATGTCAATCATGCTTCATTTACAGTACTTTCTTATTATAGGTTAGTACTTACACCTCGTATAGTGTGAATGTCAAAAATGGGCCAATTTTAAATGATGTACAGTAAATGGGGCTATTAATACCAGTATCTTGCTGAATTGGTTCTAAGAACAGTCAGGTATGGGTCCAGCTGTATTACCATATGAACCGGTGAACAGGTGTTGTACCATTACTAACTGTTCTCAGCCTGGAATTCTAGGCATGGTTGGACCACGGCTATACAACTATGATGAACCTTGTCGGACCAGCAGAGGACAAGGGTTAATGACTGCTGCCTGGTTCTTCATAGCTGGCTAGGTGGAAGGTTTACATTACACTTGCTTTACTAAAGCGATGCCTGGTGCATTTGTATTACATTCCAAGGAGTTCTGTTCTCAGCACCACTGTGGAAAATAAAATAGTTTGTTGACTGGACTGGATTAGCAGTTAAGTATACTGAACCATTTGACCGAATAGTGGAAAAGTGGCTATAGAGAATGGGAATCATGGTGAGTTGCTTTCCACCAAGTTTTAGTACACACTCAAGAGCGCACAATGTAAACCAATGCAAATCGTTACAGAAAAAAAGACTGTTCTATAGTAATAAAAATCATACAATCTACAAACACTAAAAATATAATAAAAATGGACTAAAGTGTAGATTTTGTTTATAAATGCTTTTTCTGTGTCTGGGAAACTGAAAATATGCATTATGTAATACTTTGCCTCCAGCGCTAAAGTGGAACTAGACAAAACATTTGCATGTTACAGTATGAGTTTCTTCTTTATTTGTAGTTTGAGAGCTTACAGTTTATGGCAAACCAGTGAATATATGGTACAATAAACCTATAGAGATCAATGGGAATCCGGTTGCTGTTTCCCTAACTTCCAGAATGAATTGCATATAACATATATTTTAAATTAGGTGTTTATAGATGCTTATATATGAAAGAAATGTTGTGAATTAACACTATTCAGGTAACACCGGTTATATACAGAGGTTGCCTATTTGGCATATTTAAGAGAGGTTTCAATTGTTTTTGTTGAATTGCTCATTTAAGTACTCATAAAACTAATAAAACATATATGAAGTCATCATTGTGCTCTGTAAACCATAGAATATAGCCTTCATAAGGAGATTTAGGTAAAAAACAAAACAAGCTAAGATTTCAGTCACTATTAATATCACACGTTCCAACATTTCTCTTGGTTCACCAGCTGCCTTGATAATGTGAGTCAACTAACCTTAGCGAGATTCTCCATTCCTGTATTTGATGTGTTCGCAGGGTTTCATTTTTTAGAGAAAGAGCATCTTAATCATAATGTCCATGGCGGGATTTATGCGATTTACTGCAACAGTTATGTTATTTTTTATTGGTTACTTGGTGGATGTTGATCTTTCTCTATCTTTTAGCCCTCGTGTATGAAATTTAAGGGTTGGGACTGTGTTGAAGTCTGTTCCGAAATGAAAGTGTCAGAGTTGACGTCATTCATTAACAGGTGAAAATCAGATCTACCTGCTTACACTGCAGACACACAGACACGGATCTGATTAGTTGTTTAATTATTATAATTTTGTACTCAGAGCATCCATCTGCATGTTGCATGAACAATCTGAAGTTAAATCATATTTTGGATGCAAAAAAGGTGGTCTAATCATTTCGGCCACCACTGTAGATGATTTCTTTAGAATTTTAGTCTTTGGACTTTTCTCTTTTTTTATCAGATTTTCTCGAAATTGCATCATGATATTGCAAAAAATGATTTCAACATTGATAATAAGATGTGAGGTAGTTTTTGTGCAGAAAATCGACATATTAGAAGGATTGCAACAGTTTTTCGCAGTATTTACTCTTCTTTTGATTAAATAAATACAGCTTCAAAGAACAGACGCTTTTTCGCACCGAAAATTGTATAAATATTACCAGCTCCAATCTTTTGAGGAGTAGTATAGATCAAATAATAGCTACAGTAGAATACATGGCTTGTGCATCTAAAACATGATTCATGGTCACTGATTCTCTTCATTGAGAGAAAAGTGACGTGAGGCGGCAGTGTGAATATATATCTCATAAATGAATTAGAAAATAGATAGCCCTGACGTCTCCCTTTCTCACTGTCTTCTGTCTTTCTTTGAACATCTCCCATTAGATGGGACTAAAAAAGAGAAGAGCTGATGACACAGGAGAAATCAGCAGAGTTGAAATCTCTTCCTTCTCTGCCAACTTTCGCAATCGTTTTTCCTCCGACTGTGAGAGAATTCATTAAAATTTCACTCAGCCTGCGGCCTCTCTCTCTCTCTCTCTCTCTCTCTCTCTCTCTCTCTCAATCCATCTTTCTCCCTTTTGCCTTTTCTCTCTCTGAATGAATGGAGCTTTGAATAATGTAACCAGTTTTAACAAGATCATAAAAACCCCCATCCAACATTCATAAGCCAGTTAGCTGAGGTTGGGGATTTTGGGCACGTCACGCACACACACCTTAAGCACACCTCACATTTTTCACACAGTGGCACGTACATGCACTCGAGCACGTGCACTATGAAGCGCTACTCAAACGTCTCTCTCTTCCAGAATGCTGCGCACACACACATACTTGAATTCCGCAGAGGATGAAAGAGTGACGCAGGAGCTGGAGAGATGAGAGAGGGATGCCTGGAGGAGGAGGATGAGAGACAGAGAGTGAAATCAAAGAAGCAGTGATGTAAGAGAAGCCCCCATAGGTCTCTCTCCTTGCCCGTCTGTTGAGAAAACCGCACCGGCTTTCTGGCTCAGCCACAAATTAGAGGACTGTGAATGTCCTTTACGCTGTGTTTATTTCTAAAAACACCTTTTCTGCACTCGTGTGTTGGTTTCATCACTGTGCTGGAAGATTTAAATATATCTGAAAGTATGGACTGAAAGCATAGCCCTTAAAGGGGCCGTATGTACTGTGTAATTCATAGGTCCAATCCCAATTCTACCCCTTTGCCCTTTCCCTTACCTTCCCTGAAAGGGTAGGGGTGTCCCAATTCTTTTTCAAGAGTTCACACTTAGCTGATAATTGATAATAAAGCTTGTTTGGCATGCTGTCCCGGGAGATAGCCCTAAGCTTATGAGATCCTCGAGCCCTGGGCTCCCTCCCGTTTGCAGGGCGAGAGGAGAGTTTGAGCTCAGGTAGATCTCGATGAACTCCCCCTCGGCTTATTTCCAGCTAGTGGCAGGACTGCGGTGAGGTGTGTTCACTAAGAGCTTCACTATATATTATCAATTTATGTGTTCAATTTACTTAGGGTGCGTGTTATTTGAACTGTGTGAGGAAACCGGAGAACCCGGGGAAAACCCACGCGAGCACGGGGAGAACAAGCGAAACTCCACACAGAAATGTCATCTGGTTTAGTAGGGACCTAAACCAGAGGCATTCTTGCTGTGAGGCAACAGTGCTAATCACTGGGCCGCCGTATCGCCCATCTGAAAAGGAGGGAAAGTAGGGGTGGGTGGGTTGGAGGGTTCTTCAAGACGAAGATGTTGAGATAAGAAAACTTTGATTATTCCTAGGGAGTTAGGAATCATCTGATTGGATAATCGATCATGAGCTGACACTGGAACAGCTGAGAACAATCATAAGCACGTGATCCTCTCGAAATTTGTTTATAGATAAACTTCACTTAGCTTAAAGGCATAGGGCTAAAGGGAAGGGCTAGATAGCCATTGAAACTGAGATTTTCCAGGACCACACTCAAAACCAAAGGGCACAAAAATTTCTCAGAATACACCACCAATAACATTGCTACATGCGGAAGTTAGGGGATGCACAAAGTAGTATTTTTTTGTCATTATTATGATTTTTTACAACAAACAAGCATATGTTTTAATACATTTATAATGGGGCTGCACAATATATGGTTTCAGCATGGATATTGCAATGCTGTCTTTCGCAGTTGTCACATCACAAGATGTGCAAAGTTGGGTTTGTATTATAATTAGAGCTGTCAAAATTAGCGCGTTAACGCACGCCGATTAATTTGAAATATTTAACGCGTAAAAAAAATTAACGCATTTAACGCAGTGGCAGGTTTTTTGTTATTTCCTGTTGTGGCCGACGTGCGTTCAGGGCCGGCGTGTCCATAGAGGCGACCTAGGTGGCCGCCTTCGGCGGCAGAATAGTGAGCGAATCCTCCGGTCCTCACTTTAATCTGCGACACCTACCCCCTTCCTCCTGGTCCTCACGTTCATCCGCGAACCGGTCACTTTCTTTTTCACTTTTGGGTTGAGGGCGGCGTGATCGCCATTCGCCTAGAGCACCAGTTCAGCTTGCTCCGGCCCTGCGTGTGTTTAATGAGCAAAGGAATATGGAAAAAGGATCATATGGATAATATGGATCCATGTAAATGTACTCAGTGAAAGTGCCAGATGATGTCGCAAGCTGTCAAAGACAGCCCATTCCTCTCTAAGTTGATTCCAAGCACCCTCAAATGTTTCATTAAGTTTGACGTGTTTCCCCCCTACACGCAACTTTTGTAAAGCGTCTGCTTCGCGTTGCTGTATCAGAATCCTTGCTTGAGAAATACAGCCATACTTTAAGAACCGTTGTTGTGCGTGGTGATGATTTGAAGGGAGTGCGCTGTACTGCGCGCGCTCTCTCTCTCTGTCTGTGTGTGTGCGTGTGTGTTGTCACCCGATAATGTCAACAGACATTAGACTCTGAAAACGATAAAACACTTCAATTATATCTTTTTCTTGATTGTGTTTATAAATTGTTAGGTATGTAAATACTCACAACATACAAATACAGAAATGCACTGCAAATAATGCAGACACACATCGAAAATGTGTTGGGGGACCCCAGAAAGTGTGTACGATAGCGTTCATGTTTTATCGTCATGCTTTAAAAAAAACAATACAACAATTTTTAGATGTTTACTCACACTTTTCTTGCAGTCTGAAGCGCGTCAAACGCACAAAATACCCAATTTACGACACAGTATGTCTAATTGCATCTTCGCATTGACTTCACATGTAAAACACTCACGCTTCATCCGTGTCTGCTTACTGCACAGGCTACAAAACACCCTCCCGCCCCCATGTAATATAATTCTTGTGAGGCCGCAGGTGAGACGTCTCAAATACATAATGTGCACTGCTTATGCAACGTCTATAAGTCATGTAAAACAATTCAATGCAAACTGAAATAAATATATATTTAGATTTTATGTTTTTTTTTTTTGTTTTACGAAATTATTTTCTCTTTTTTTAAGATTATTTTGTGTTTAATTGAGAATTTTACAGGATCACAAAAATTAGCAACTTTTTGTTGATTTTGTGTTGGATTCAGCGGGGGGGGGGGGGGGGGGGGGGGTGTTTTTTTTTATTTTTTTTTTTTTTTAAAACTAGAGGGTCTGATTATTAAATTGTTATTATTATTAAATCTAGGCGGCCTTATTATTAAATTGTAAAAATGACTATAATTAAATTAAATATTCTTAAGAACAAAATATTAAATGTTCTTTGATATGTACTTGCATTTTTTTCATGCTATTTTATTGTCATGCATTCATTCATTCATTTTCTCTTCGGCTTAGTCCCTTTATTTATCTGGGGTCGCCACAGTGAAATGAACCGCCAACTTATCCAGCATATGTTTTACGCAGCGGATGCCCTTCCAGCTGCAACCCATCACTGAGAAACAATCATACACTCTCATTCACACACATACACAACAGACAATTTAGCCTACTCAATTCACCTATACCGCATGTCTTTGGACAAACCGGAGCACCCAGAGGAAACCCACGCAAACACGGGAGAACATGCAAACTCCACACAGAAATGCCAACTGACCCAGCCGAGGCTCGAACCAGTGACCTTCTTGCTGTGAGGCTGTGTGTTACTTACTGCGCCACCCCTATTATATTGTCATTCTGCAATGGAATTGCATGAAATGGTCTTAAAATGCCAATAATACCATTTATCGCAATATATTTTAGTGCAGTATATCGTACAACAAAATATAGATATCGTTACAGGCCTATATGTAAGTTATTTTTAATCATAACTAGTGTAGTACATGAAATATGCAGACTACTACGCAAGCTTAATACACAAACACCCTGAATGAAGGACGATCTAAGAAGTACTTTTTATAGTATTTCAATAGTGTAATGTGTGCCTGTGCAATGGTACAATAACGTGTGCATAGACATTCTCTCTTTCTCCCTCTCTCTCTTTGTGCGTGTGTTTGTGTGTGTATGCGTGTGCTTCTGTGTGTGTTTCTGTGTGAGTGTGGGCCCCCCTTAAAGTCTGTGAAAACGAAATGTGACCTTCATAAGAAGATGAAATACACTGTGAGCAACAGACTTACATTGATTTCCGCAGCAATTACTGCCATTCCCGGCTCAGCTAGTGCATAAATATTGATGTTCTGTGTTGAGACGTTCAACATTCAGAGGGTGTATATGAGCATGTGTGTGCGCGTTTGCATTTATCACTGCTTCCTTTTACTTTTTCTCATTCTCTCGCTATATATTTGCTTTTTACATACAGGATAATAGCTCATACTTGCATTCCTTATTTTTTAGCCTATCTCTCTTTCGCAAGTGCACACACACACACACACAAATGAACACAGAACGTCACACATCTTTTCAGCAGACGTGTCAGACGTCACAGTGAGAATGCAATCCAAATCTGTAACATCTAATTTTACGCTATCAGAAGGAGGGACATGTTCAATCTCACAGCCCTTAATTAGATCTCTGGCACTGGAGGTGTGTGTGCGTGTGTTCACATACACACATCTGTGCTGGTGTGTGTTTGTGCTGAAGAAGAAGAAAAAAAAGGCATCAAAATCAGTGTTTGTCAAATTGATGCATGCATGTTTGCGAATGCTGCGCTTGAGAAAAATCGATCAGTGGAGCATCATGTGTTTTCATGTTCTCTGGCACATGCGCAGGTTTTATAACACCTTTTTTCAAGTAGAGTTCAGAATCACTGTTTAAATTAACCTATTTTGATTTTTAACACAGCAACAACAGTATTCCTCCCATTAAAAATCTGTAAAAAGCTAGCAGACACTTTCACTACAAAGAATTCAGTGCTGCCTTTGGAATTACATGATTCTACTTGAATTATTATTTAGCTTTGTTTTTCAGTTGACTTGTGCGCAAGATGCATTGTAACCTATTTGTTTTTTAAATACTAGTTGTAAATGTGGGTTGAAAAAACATGCATGTGCACTTGAAATGACTTATATTCCAGAACAATGTCACTGCAATTTGTAACTTTTTGATTTAGTGGTTAATTTGTGTGAATTTGTACGATTTTAAAAAGGAGGTATGTCACCAGACCCCACCCGTAAACCCAACCACCACTGGGGGATAAGCAATTCATATTAAATTGTATTAATAAAATCGTACATTTTCATACGACTGAACTTCGAAACCCTATAACCCTTACACTGTATAGAACAAAACAAAAATGTCGATCACTTCAGTGTAAAAAATATAAGTGTTTGGAGAAACATGGCAATGTTAATAATAATAATAATATGAATTTGAATAAAAACAACTAAAAAGTCAATAGATAAATAAAATAAAAACAAAATTAAAATTAAATTAAAATTAAAAATAAATAAATAAATAAATAAACAAATGAACAAATTGTAAAATATATATATATATATGTGTAGGGTATCACTTAATATTAGAATGCCTTTTAAGTGAATATTCCACTTTATTATAAATCTATCCACTTTTTAAAATAGGGTAATTTTACAACTGCCCTACAGATAAACTGAATGACATGAAAAACTGAAAGACATCACCGGACCTTTGCTGGACCCCCTGCAGTTTGCCTATAGAGCAAACTGGTCTGTGGATGATGCAGTCAACATGGGACTGCATTATACCCTTCAACACCTGGACAAACCAGGGAACTACGCAAGGATTCTGTTTGTGGACTTCAGTTCTGCCTTCAACACCATCGTCCCATCACTGCTCGAGCACAAACTGACCCAGCTCTCTGTTCCTAGCTCTGTCTGTCAGTGGATCACCAGCTTTCTGACAGATAGACAACAGCTAGTCAGAATGGGCAAAATCACGTCCGACAGCCACACCATCAGTACTGGTGCCCCCCAAGGATGTGTTCTCTCCCCACTGCTCTTCTCCCTGTACACCAACGACTGCACCGCAAAAGATCCCTCCGTCAAGCTCCTGAAGTTTGCGGACGACACTACTGTTATCGGCCTCATCCGGAACGGTGACGAGTCTGCATACAGACAGGAGGTGGAGCGGCTGGCTTTATGGTGCAAATACAACAATCTGGAGCTAAACACGCTCAAAACAGTGGAGATGATAGTGGACTTTAGGAGAAACCCTCCTGCACTCCCCCCACTCACCATCATGGACAGCACTGTGGCTGCAGTGGAGTCATTCAGGTTCCTGGGCACCACCATCTCTCAGGATCTGAAGTGGGACACTCACATAGACTCTATTGTAAAGAAAGCCCAGCAGAGACTGTACTTCCTCCGTCAGCTGAGGAAGTTCAACCTGCCACAGGAGCTGCTCGTGCAGTTCTACTCAGCTGTCATCCAGTCCATCCTCTGCACTTCAATCACCGTCTGGTTCAGCTCAGCAGCCAAATCTGACCTCCGTAGACTACAGCGAATAGTCCGGACTGCTGAACGAATAACTGGCACTACCCTTCCTACACTTCAAGAACTGTACTCTTCCACAGTGAGTAAAAGGGCTCGCAAAATCACCCTGGACGCCTCGCACCCAGCACACTTCCTGTTTGAACTGTTACCGTCTGGCCGGCGCTACAGAGCACCGAGCACAAAAACTGCCAGACACAGGAAAAGTTTCTTTCCTCAGGCCATCTACCTCATGAACAGTTAATATTTTCCTATTGTGCAATAAACGTGCAATACTCTCTCATACGCACTTGTACACAGCACCTTATAACAATATACGATGCAATACTTCTCCTTACGCATCTGTACACAGCACCTTAGAACAACATACAATGCAATACTTTCGCATTTGCACACAGCACCTTATAACCTGTACATTTATAACAATCTGTACATACATTATAACATCCAGATCGTTGGACTGACTGCATCTCTGTTTAATGTCTATCGTCTTCTTTTTCTTTTTATATTTATTCTGTGTTGTCACTTGTCACTTTATGTACACTGGAAGCTTCTGTAGCCAAAGCAAATTTCTTGTGTGTGTGTAGCACACTTGGCAATAAAACTGATTCTGATTCTGATATTTAGATAAAAATTAAAAGATTAAATGGTAAATTAAATGTGGATTTTTGTATTTTTTTAATGTGTATTTAAAGCACATGCAGTGGAGTGCATGTACAACATTTTGAGAGAAGGTTAGACTGTTCTCGCTTTTGATATTGCTGGAATCCCAGCAGGTCTGAACCAGTGGGAGAGAGCTTTGACACTTTAACGTGTGAGAGAAGAAGCAGGAGGAGGTATAAAAGTGAACCAAACAGGAGTGTATAGATGAGAGCTGCTGCAGCACATTGGTTGTTGTATTAAAGCTCTCCCTAGGAGTAATACTTGGGCTATAATTTAGTGCACCAACACTGCAAAAGGTTCAGACTGAAATAAAAACACTTTATGTTGAAATGGTCAAAGTATCGGGGGTATTAAATCACCACAGTTTCAGCCTCAGATTGGCCATTGTTTTTTTAGGACAGTCTAATCTATATCGCAGACAAAGATGGAGAGAATAGAATGAAATCACTGATTCAAATTGTCAGTTTCTGAATGCAGGTCTTCAGTGCTAAAAATAAAGTTGCATTTACAAGGTGCTGCTTCTGCTAAATTAAACCCTTTTTTAGAACAAACTAATATTTAGATATTTACAATTTTGGTTAATGGCTTGCAATCTTTAAAAAGAAATAAAAATCATATTTTCCAATGTTTATATTGAGACATTTTGATTGCGGTGTTTAAATTAATCACAAAAGACGGTTAAAACAATAAACAGAAAAAATAGAAAGGCCCAAAATAAACGGTTGAAATAATATTTGAAAGTAATAAGCCATACACAATCTATTTAACTTTTTAATAATTTTTAAAATTATATGTTTGTTTATATTTTTAATCATTTTATTTTCATTGCTATTATATTGTATATTTATTCTAATATTTATATTTAAATCTATCACACTTTGAACCAACTTTGAAAAAAATACTGTAATTTGTTACAGCTACGTTTTGTAGTTGTTCACAAAAAATAATTTAACTTTGGCTCAAACTATACACATTTTATTTAATCTAAATCAAAAATATTTATTGTGGTCAAGAAAAAAATACATTCACACAAAGTAAAAAAATATTGTGTCGTAAATAGAGACTAAATATACGGGGTTTTTTTTTTTGTTTGTTTGTTTTTTACTTCTGGACAATCTATAAAGCTACCTTTTTCACCTCAAAAAAATACTGTAATTTGTTACAGCTAAAAGGATAAATTGCCCTTTAATTATAGTTTTGACGTGGTTGAAAATGAAAAATGTAATTTAATATTAATCTAAGTATTTATTCTGCCCAAGAAACCAAATACATTGACTCAAAGATAAAATAGTTTATATAGGCTGTCTACACATACTTTCATTTTAACATTGATGACTAATAAGGAAAAGGTGCTCATTTACATTTAAAACTTCACGTCAGCTCTCCACTTGTCAGCCGAACCATCTTTTCCAGTCTCAGCAGGTGGTTTTTGACCAAAAGAAGCTGTAATCTACACTGTAAAAAATTCCCTGTAGATTTTACAGTAAACAGCTGGCAGCAGTGTTGCCAGCCAGTTACTGTATTTTTCACAGTAGCATCACTGTAATTTACAGCCTTTAACTGTGAATTAAATAGAATAGACTGCAGTACCTCGATTTGGCCAACTGCTGTTTGAATTTATGGACAAATATTTCTAATGTGTACATTAATAATGATGATTAAAATTCGTTATTTCAAAACATTCAGTTTAACCCAAAATCTCTTATAGCTCACGTGCATGAAGATCTAAAATTAACATAGAGACTCTTACTGCATCAGCAACTACACTTTAAATCAAGAAACATGCAGGATAACATCAGTCCTTTGTGTTCATCTTTGACTCAAACACTGACTCTACTCTCCTCCACAATGGTGACACGCAGAAGAAAGTTGACTCAAGTTTTACAGAAAAATACTGTTTTTTCTTGATTTTACAGAATAATACTGGCAGCTGGGTTGCCAGCCACATACTGTGTTTTTGCAGTCTACGCCTGTAGTTTACATTCACAGTATATTACTGTTAAAATAGAGTTTTACACTCTCTCAAACCTTTAACCCTTTAAATCTCACAGAAAAGTTCTCTGTTTTGAATGAACACTTCCAAGTGTCCACTGAGCGCTCAAGAAACAGGCAAACACAGCTGAAGATAATGAGTTAATTATATAATAATTGAGTATTGGTGATTAACAAATGCTGCTTACAAAAAGAACTACTGAAGTAAAAAGCAAGAACAGTAAATAGAGAAACAAAAACTACAACTTGTCAAGCTTTGTAATGAAATGTTGTACAACAAATTATTAAATCCCCCCAAAAATAAATAAATAAGTAAAAAAAATATGCAGATAGTTAAAGCACTCCACAAACAGCATCACCAGCTACACTTAATTACTAGCTTTGTCTAACATCCACCAAAGTTCTTCTTGAGACAAAACTTTACATTTAAAGTCACCATCATGGAGAAAAGTGTTTGCTTTAGTTGGGCTCTTAGCCCTGAACCGCTTAACATTAATTTATTTGGGCTGCTGTAACTTAAAAAACTTTGTTTGAAAAATGTATTTGTTACAGTAAACTAGCCAAGTAAAGTAAAATAAAATAAAAAAAACATCACATAAAATGAAAAACAATAAACAATGTCTGGTGATACTGATTTAGTTTTAAATGAGGTACAACCTGTGATGAAATAGTTCACTGATGTTAACCAATGTTTAATCCATTATTAAAAGTAACATGCTAGCATGTGCCACAGAATTATGAAGGTTTATAAGTGAAACAAAAATTCTACGGTTGAACTTGTGGTCACAGAGACATCAATAATCAGAGTATGAACCTCAACAATGGTGACCATTAACAAATGAACAAAACTAACAAACATCACAAACAGGAGGCTAAAAATGACAAAATCAACAACGTCAACATAAACAACAACAGAATCAACAGCAAATAATGAAAACTGTAACACCAGTAAGCTATATAATTTATTCATACTGCAATGCATGCTGGGATTTTTGTTCTCTGCCACACCCAGCATGAATTGCAGTATAAAATATTTTAATTGTTACCATTGTTGGGGTACAAGGTCTGATTCTTGAGGTCTGAGTGTGTCATCAAAACAGCTGAACTGTTTGGTTTTTTTATCTTGTTTACCCTCTCTGTCGGAAAAGTAACTGGTTACTTTTCTGTTTTTCATTGATAACATAAATGCACAAAACACAGTAAAAAGTGGTAAATTATTTCAGATAATCAATCATATTATTAGGCTTGAAGTAATCCTAGCACAATAAGAGCAAAATAGTTTACGTTATAACAAAGGTGTTTCGTAATCTCTGAGTTACAGCACCCAGAGTTTAACTAAAGTCTATAAGTCAAGGGTGAAGAGCCCAACTAAAGCAGTCACTGACCTCCATTATGGTTACACCAAACTAAATAAAACACCTTCAGTCTCTGCAGAAGACAATTAAACTCCACAAAGCTTCAGCAGATTCACTTATTACTGACTGCTTTGACTTCTACACAGTTCTTATTGAGAATTAACAGAGATTTTGGTGTTTTATTTCACGTGATTTTATTTGTTGCTGCAACTGAAGTCCCAGTTTGTGTTTATTGTTTCTTTTTCCTTCAGTGATCATGATTATTAACAGCAGGTGTTCATCAGTGTCTGAATTCACTCATTTGTGTTCATTAACTCTGTCATGTGAACTATATCAGGGAACTAGTATCCATAATAGTGAACAAGGGCACAAAATGTGATGTCAAACACAGACTGTGAGTGGCGACTTTGAGCTCTGTAAACTTACAACAAGATTACCCAGAATGCATAGTTTTTTTTACAGAATATCACTGTTTTAGTGAAAATAAAGAATTTTACTGTAAAATGTCGCTGTTTTTTTACAGCAAAGTTTTACAGTGTAGACCACACTTAATGCGGATTATTGAAGGTCTGGCACCACAAGGCTAAATGCATCTCCAGTTTGCAAACAGAACACGGTGTGCTTTCTGTGGGCCTCGAGGCCATCAGCAAAACGACAAAAAGGCTTGATTAAGCAGTGGAGCTGTGCTTGATTCAGCACCACGGACAGCTCCAATAAGCGGACACACTGGACTACATTCCCTCAAACTACAGTACCAGCCAGTCTGTCAACACTTCATTAAAGTCTCATCAAAGAGCTGAATAGTCATGATAAATAAATTATTTCAATAAATTATTAACTGTTATTTTATTTATTTATTTTTGCTCAGTGCCTGTATTCGAGAGACGCTACAGCAGAACCTCACTGAATCTGTATATACTTGTGTTTATTAGCAGTTTATTCTCTTCTAACAGCTGGCGTCATCGTGTCTTTTTTGGTTTTACTTATTTGCTTTTGAAGAACATTAAAAAATGAAACCTTGTTATACACTGTAAAAAAAATGAAGCCAGTACAAAAACAAAAACATAATCCTTATTTCCTTTCGCTTTTTTTTTGTTCACTCAACTTTTGAAAATATCAGCTGCACTGACCTAAAATTATTTGTCAGTAATACTAAAAACATTTAGTTGGGTTAACATAAGATTATTAGTTTCCTGGAGAGGTGAACTGCTCTGTAGCAACTTTTAAGTTGTGCCAGCTGACCATTTTTTGTGTGCAGAACTGGAATGCCTAAAGTTAAACAAACAAAACAAACATGATCCTTATTTCCATTTATTTTTTTCTCATGTACAGTTGCACTGAGCTAAACGTCTGAAGTTGAGTGAACAAAAAACTCTTTTGGAAAATGGTATTAAGAAATAACACATTATCAGAGCAAACAAACATAGTTGGCACCATGGTGGCGTAGTGGGTAGCATGATCGCCTCACAGCACAAGAATGTCACTGGTTCAAGCCTCAACTGGGTCAGTTGGCATTTCTGTGTGGAGTTTAGATGTTCTCCTCGTGGTCGTGTGGGTTTTCTCCGGGTGCTCCGGTTTCCTCCACAAGTCCAAAGATGTGGTATAGGTGAATTGGGCAAGCTAACTTATCCATATAGTGTATGTGGGTGAATGAGTGTGCATGGATGTTTCCCAGAGATGAGTTGCAGCTGGAAGGGCATCCGCTGTGTAAAACATATGCTGAATAAATTTGCTGTTCATTCTGCTGTGGTGACCCCAGATTAATAAAGGGACTAAGCCGAAAAGAAAATGAATGAATGAACAAACAGTTCAATTTTTAAAAAAATATATAGTAATAATAAACTAAAACAGAGACAGATGTTGACAAAACATTTAATAGAGACAGAATTAGTAACAAGATGGGAGGCAAAACAACAATAACGGTAAGCAAGACAAGGTTCTAAACATGGCAGGACAAACAGGGAAAACCACTTTGTAATGCTTCACAGGGAACTAGACTCAGCAAAGAGTCTATTGTGATTGAGGCATCTGTATAGTCCTAGTAAACAGTCTATCATGAGCTTCCAGCTGTGTGTGTGTAATCAGAAACTAGTTCCTCCATTTGACTTGTAGTTTGAGCATTTGATTTGTCATTTAATTATTACAGGATTTTACCGAGCTGTGACTTCTCATTCGAGGATGCATTTTGATTTATTTTTTGACATTTTTAGGCATTTTAGTTTTTTTAGCTAAAAAAAACTTCCATATATACAAATGAACAGTCCCCCTTGTTGCTAGGGATAGAAATACTGCAACCTTTATTTTTTCAAGTGAGGAGCTCTGAGATTAGCTCTACTTAAAGTAACAAGTTTTGCTCACAATTTTCTTTTTTACTTAATGAAGAACATTTTGATTTAGGTTAAGTAAATGTGTTAAATGTAGTTGTACAGACATTTTACTGATTGTTTGCCAAACCAACAACAAAAAACAAAAAGCAAGTAATTTTTATATATTTTTTTAAGTTGGATTGTTTACAGTGTGCAGTGTTTCCCCTAGGTTTACAGGTTTAGGGGGGGGGGGGGGGGATTTGGCACGGCGCGGCGCGACTCTTCAGACTTACACCGACACAAACACAAGGAGTCATAGTATTAGTTTGTTTCTTTTAATAACAGCAGTAACTAACTGAACAATTATTTAAATTGTACAACTGTACATGCTAAAAGTTACCTTTTTTTTATTTATTTACAAAGTGTGCAGCTTTTTCTGCCTGTCAGGGGAATGTTGTGCAGCACTAGGTTTAACATCGGTCGTGGTTTTGTTCTCAAGGGCCCCTCTCACCCTGCTCACAGACTGTTTTCTCTCCTGCCTTCCGGCAGGCGCTTCAGGCTTCCTCGGACAAAAACCAGCAGACTGATTTTGAGATACACTAGTGTGGACGCGGATCGTTTTCATGCTGAAACGCCATTTTAAAACTAAAACGCACTAGTGTAAACGGGGCCTGAGGAACAGCTTTTTCCCCAGAGCTGTCTCCCTTTTGAACTCTGCCCCCCACTGACTCTTTTGACCCCCACACCCCCCCCACTCTCCTCATAACTTATACTCCTCACAATCACTGCACTACTGAACATTTGCACATCTAAAAAAATTGCACATATTCATTGCACTGATTCACTTATCTGAGCTGTGCATACCCACTGTACATATGCAATTGTAATTGTTTATCTATCTGCACACTTTTGATTATTAATAAGCCTCCTACATTGCACTGATTCACTTATCTGAGCTGTACATACCCACTGTACATGTACATTTGTAATTGTTTATCTATCTGCACACTTATTATTAATATCAACCTGTACGTATAATCATTTATTGTAAATCTGGGCTCATAACTAAGGCAACATGTATATAATGTTCATAGTACATCCATCTGTAAATATCACCATAGTTTTTCTATAACTGCACTTTATAATTTATACCTGTATCTGCACTTGCTGCTATTGCACTTCTGGTTAGACCTAAACTGCATTCCGTTGCTTTGTACTTGTACATGTGTAATGACAATAAAGTTGAATCTAATCTAATCTAATGTTATGACATGTTATAACACGTGATGGATTAAAAGTGTAGTTAAAAGTTAGCAATACAAATAATTTATTTAATATTCTATGGCCGGAAATGCAGTGGACATGCAGTACAACTAATTACAACTGATAAAGCTAAATTTCCCTTCAAAACAACGTTATTGCTGTCAGACGACATTCAGAGAGTATCTGTGTGGGACTCGACCGTGCGCGATTCAGAGAACAGAAATTTGTAAACGCGCGACCGTGTAGAGACAGAAAAGACATGCCGTTGTGTAGATGGGTGGATGGCGGGGCGTTGGATGCTGGAGGGGTGTCGCGGACGAAAAGGAGGAGAATTGCGGTCTCGGGGAGATCGCGGAAAAAAGTGAAAGTGAACAGCGGACGGGGGAGGAGGGCGTTTAAGGAGGGCGATAGGTAAAATGAGGTGCCGGATCAGATTTCAGAGAGGCCGGATTTGGATCCGGCGTGTTTCGGCACAAATTAAGCCATGCATAGGCTATTTAGCTTGTTTATTCAAAGAAGTTGTGATCTGGCACTATATATAAAAAAAACATTAACTTGACTTTAAGGGGGGGCGGGGAAAGCCGTTGGGAGGGCGGGGCGCCCCCCTAATCCTATGGTAGGGGAAACACTGGTGTGTTTACCCATAAATCTACATTTCTTCACCTATTACTCACACTCAACAATTGGTTCTAAGGAAGTCAATGGCTTTTTTATGAATTTTTATTTTAGTATATCTTCCTTTGGACTCAACAAAAGAAAAGAAAAACTCAAACAAGTTTAGAACAATTGATGGATGAGGAAAACGTGTGTACAGTATATAGACTGATAGCCTGTCATACTACCTGATATCTTTGCACATTGTTAACAACTTTGTTTGATAACTTAGCATTCTCTTACCTAAGCCTGCTAGCTTGGCATGCTAACTATTAGCCTAATATCTTAAATAGCGCTAATCATTTACCTGGAAGTATACGATTAACAGCTTAACCTGATAACATACGGTTAACTGCTTAACATTGTAATATAAGCCTGAGAGCAAGTTAGCTGATTAACCTTATAACTGCCTTAGTATATCATTAACTGGTTAATCTGATAGCTTAATAGCTTGCCTAATAGCTTAATAGTTTTCCATACTGTTTACAACTTTGCCTGATAGCTTAGCATATTGTTACCTACTAAGCCTAATAACTTTACTGGCTAACTTTAATATCTTAACATAGCATTAATCATTTAACTTGATAGTTAAGTATAGCATTAACAGCTTAGCCTCATAACAAATGGTTAATTGTTTAACATTGAAACAGAAGCTTGAGAGCAAGTTAGCTGATTAGCCTTATAGCTGCCATAGTATTATAAAATATTAGTCTGATATCTTTGGATACTATTAAACACATAATTTTACCAAATGAGCTTAACATTATAAGCTGATTAACCTGTTGATATTCTACAGTGTCCTCCATTATCACACACAACATCTCTCATTCTGTGTTTGTGTTGATGTACAGTTTGTGGGTATATCTCTCAGGTTGTCTGTGCTAAAGGTTAATGTGAAGTCGGGGTCGGTTAAACCTCCACTGTAACTCAATCAACAGGCATGGGATCAGTACACACCGATGGTGTATTGAGTTACGGTGACTGTGCTCAAGTAGAATGCTGTTCAGTCAGACTTCTGGAACCTTCTTGAGTATCTAGACACGTCTGTCCAGAGAGAGCCGTTACAGTAGTCCAGTCTGAGTGTTTGAGGGATGAGCGCTATTGTGGAGGTTGAACACGATGAGAGAAATTAGCCTTCAATACTGCTCGGTGTGTGCATGGGAGAAGGTAAGCAGAGAGAGGTGGAAGAAGAAGAAGAAAGTAAGAGAGAGTGATTAGACTGTTGTAGTTTTCACTGTGATAATGGCGATGTGATCGGTTGATATACAAGTCTACATTTCTGTTTTTAAATTACATTAAGATTTCATTGGAGACCATTTATGCATTCGGAGCACTTATCCTGTTTATTAATGCATGAATCAATTTATGTATATAACCTATGTATGAATATTGTATATGCATAAGTCTGAGACCAGTAATGAGCCTTTTCCCATTTTCCATTACTTCATGTTTTCAGTGTGGCCTTGAGCTTTTGACTCTTGAAATTATCTATCTCTCTATCTATCTATCTATCTATCTATCTATCTATCTATCTATCTATCTATCTATCTATCTATCTATCTATCTATCTATCTATCTATCTATCTATCTGTCTATCTGTCTATCTGTCTATCTGTCTGTCTGTCTGTCTGTCTGTCTGTCTGTCTGTCTGTCTGTCTGTCTGTCTGTCTGTCTGTCCGTCTGTCTGTCTGTCCGTCTATCCATCTATCCGTCCGTCCATCCATCCATCCATCCATCCATCCATCCATCTGTTTTTCTGTTCTTCCATCTGTTTTTCTGTTCTTCCATCCGTCCATTCATCTGTTGTTCTTCCGTCCATCTATCCATCTATCTATCCATCTGTCCGTCCGTCTATCTATCCATCTGTTCTTCCATCAGTTTTTCCATTCTTCCCCCCATTTTTCTGTTTTTCCATCATCCATCCATCTGTTGTTCTTCCATCCATCCATCCTTCCTTCCATCTTTTTTTCTGTTCTTTTTCTGTTCTTCCATCCGTCCATTCATCCGTTGTTCTTCCATCCATCTGTCCGTTTGTCTGTCCATCCATCCGTCCATCCATCTATCCATCCATTTATCCGTCCGTCCATCCATCTATCCATCCGTTCATCCGTTCTTCCCTCTTTTTTCTGTTTTTCCATCCGTTGTTCTTCCTTCCTTCCTTCCATCCATCCATCCATTCATCCATCTATACATCTGTTTATCTGTTTCTGTCTGTCTCACAATTTTGACAGCAATAACTAGAAAACACTTTATAGAAATAATGCATGACATTCTATGGCTTTATTCCCTCCTCCCCCCAAAATCAAGCCATTTTACTGTAAAAAAATAAAATATTTAATAGTAAACAGGTTTTTGGGGTCTCAAAGCGACACAGCGATGGTGTTGTTCTAGTATTTTTATATTATTCTCATACCTCTGATTTCCTATATGATAGATGTTTCAAAATATTTGGTTTGAGATGTCATTTATGAATTTTTAAGTGTTTTAAGATTCCCTTCTTTTCATCATCGTTAAAAATATAAAAATATGCAGCAATTTTTTTTTATTATGTTTTATTTTTTAAAAGTTTTTGATCAAAAGGCACAGCACAGACATCCATAAAGCTTAACTTTTCATTAACATTAAACACATATTGCTCTTTTGCAAAGTTTATTATAGAATCGTGAAAAAAAACATTCACAGTTCAGAATAATATATGATTGTTGATGTTGAAAACAGCTGCATTGCATACAATTGTGATTAAAACATTGATATATAACAGCTTGTACCAAGCAAGACAATTACAATTGAACTGAAGATTTTATTTTTAAATAAATGATTTTCTTTCAAACTCGGTTCATCAGTGAATTTGTAAAAGTAGACCATATTCATAGTTTTTAAAGGTCTCGTGTTTTTAAAGGTCTCGTGAAGTGCTTTTAAATTGTATTAAATTTTAATAGTGCATTTTTATTCGATGTTTGACGTAATCTCAACCGAAACACAAAGAGAGGGTGGGACATAGAGAAGCTCTTCCCCTTTAAAAAAAACAAACAGCCAATAATGTTTTTTTTTTTTTTTTTTATCATCGCTCTGCCAGTAGGAGTGGTTGAGCTGAAGTGCATCAAATGAGAAGCGTCTTGAAGGGGGCGGAGCATGTCAGATACTAAAGAGCATTTGATTGGTTATGATATGATAAAAAACTAGTCTGAGGTGACGTGAATAAAACCGTTGATCCGTTTAGTTGAAAGTGACAAACTACAAGCTTTACATGTTTTACATTCTGTACTGCAGATATTTTCTATATGTGAAACTCCTGGAACGTTGCTTAGCTAAATGAATATGACGACCATAACTAAATGCTGTATAAAGATAATTATAATTACTACTGTAATAATTATTATTACTGCTAATGAGTGTAACATTAACCCAAACCCATAAATGTATACACACTATTGTTAGGAATCAGTTTTATATTTTCTAAAAGCGAATCTTATCAGTGTTTTGCGGCACACAAGCACATAGATATCCTTAAAAAAAAATATATATATATATATATATATATATATATATATATATATATATATATTGATAGCAACATCTAAAAAACTTTATTTTAATTTCATAGGACCTTAACTTTGATAATAACAGGAAAATGATGATAACAGAGCAGAATCATCATATCAGAATTATTAATAAAGGGTCAAGACTGTTACACTCCAGGCTAGAGCAAAGACTGCTGAAATTCATTGGATTAAGCTACATATTTCAGATAATTTCACATAGTTTTAAATGAATGCAGTCTTGATGAGAAGTGGATACAACATAGGAGACTTTCTTGTATTTTAAAAATGTAAAAAATCCTAACAATAGTGTGTATACATTTATGGTTTGGGTTAATGTTACACTCATCAGCAGTAATTATAATTATTACAGTAGTAATTATAATTATCTTTATACAGCATTTAGTTATGGTCGTCATATTCATTAGCTAAGCAACGTTCCAAGAGTTTCACAAATAGAAAATTTCTGCTGTACAGAATGTCCTCATTTAGTACATTTGTGTGTGTGTGCTTTCATCAAGCTGGTTTAATAAGTGTTTGATAAAGACTTTGCTCCCTGTGGTGTGTAAGACAGTATCTCACATTACTTGTGAACTCAAATTGGGTAATACGGCGAGCACCTCAGTGGTGTAATAAGATCAGCTCAAGGCTACGGAAAGTCTGATCTCTGATCATCTCTGATGTTCGCACCCTCGGCAGGGTCCATTTCTCTTTCTTCTCCTCTCCTTTCCCTCTTCGCTTATCTCTTTTCCTCTGATAATCGCTCTTCTCGTTTCACTGCAAGGTTAAAATCCTGCAGAAATCTTTGGACATCAGAGCAAAGGAGAGCTCGCACCATCAGTTTGTGCCCTGTGGTTTAGCAGCTGGAAAACAGTCTTACTGTATTCATTTGAATATTTTCGTGTCTGTTGGTTGGCCACATGGAGAGTCGGTATGCAAATAAATCAAAACACATCTAATTAAAGACGGAATGGAAACATTCAATACAAATATGTTAGAATATCTGGAACATCCTGACATTCTGTGTTATCAAGTAATTCATTGAATTCATTGGCAGGCAGCTACAGTATGTACATCTTTGTGTAGGATGCATCAGACACACACACACACACACACACACACACACACACACACACACACACA
>CAIGQQ010000306.1:2010961-2023452 GCA_903798035.1 Danio albolineatus
CACACACACACACACACACACACACACACACACACACACACACACACTAGCCTGTGTCCTTTAGAGTACTCATTTCAAGTGTTTTGCCCTTTAGAGTGAGTAGGCTCTAGTGATACTCACATCTGAATAGAGCTCATGGTTTGTTTACCCTAAAGTGCATTGAAGATTCAGACAGATATAGATAGAAAGAGCTATAGAAAAAAAGTCCCAGTTTCTCTGGATTTACTGCATGTGTTTGAGTAATATGTTAATGTTTTTTATTCTATAAATTATTCTAATATTTATTTGAAAAATCTAATAAAATATTGTAATTTATTTTTTAAATGACAATTGTTCAGAATAGCAAATGTTATCTTTATTTCTAATTGAAAATCGAGACAGTTGGCAGTTCATTCTGCTGTGGCCACCCCTGATATATCAGAGACTAGACCGAAGTCTGAATAGTCTGAGTGAAAATTGAGGCTAATAATATCGAAAACAATAAATTAAACAATAAATAACAAATAATGTGTATGAAAGCATGACATCTTAGTTATGGCACATTTTTCATTATTATTATTTTTTTTAAATGCTGTGAACATTTGTATGTCAAATATGGAATACATTTCTTCTGCTCTAAAGTACATTTAATTGAACAATTGAAACGAACTGAACATTTAATCATGAAACAAATGACCAAAAAGAAATGTTTCATTCATTCATTCATTGATTCATTTATTTTCCTTCAGCTTAGTCCCTTATTTATCAGAGGTCGCCACAAAACTGTCAAGTAAAGTCTTATTCACGGTAAAATGTTTACTTGACATAAGCAAACCTTTTCAAATGTACACTAAATTATCATTATTCTGTTTGCTAGGAAGTTTGGTTAATTTTACCAACATTGCCGACATTCTCCACAGGACAAATTATGCACTCCCATAATGTAGGTGTGTCACTGGCCACGATTTTAATATACTAACATTAAAGGGCCATGAAACCCCCCAAGATCAGCAGGATGTTTTCACACCTCTAGTTAAAAAAAAAACAGGAAAGTGGGTGAGTCCAGCTTTGTTTAGGTGGGAGTGTCTAGTGATTTAGTGATTTTCTAGATTTTTAGTGAGGTAAAACAAACACAGATGCTGGGGAGATAGTGACTACGTTTACATGGTCATTAGTAAGCGAATTATTTGCCTTAATATGAATAAGACAGGCGCCACGGTGGCCTAGTGGGTAGCACGTTCGCCTTACAGCAAGAAGGTCGCTGGTTCGATCCCCGGCTGGGCCAGTTGGCATTTCTGTGTGGAGTTTGCATGTTCTCCCCGTGGTTGCGTGGGTTTCCTCCGGGTGCTCCGGTTTCCCCCCCAGTCCAAAGACATGCGGTACAGGTGAATTGGGTAAGCTAAATTGTCCATAGTGTATGTGTGTGAATGAGAATGTATGGATGTGTTTCCCAGAGATGGGTTGTGGCTGGAAGGGCATTCGCTGCGTAAAACAAATGCCGGATAAGTTGGCGGTTCATTCCGCTGTGGCGACCCCGGATTAATAAAGAGACTAAGCCGAAAAGAAAATGAATGAATGAATGAATAAGACAATAATATGATGGAGTTTACATGAGTTGATTTTTGAATGTTCCTTTCATGATCCCGTTTTACATGTTATAGCACATAATTCGATTGATGGCATCGTGTTTCATTGTTAATTTGTCGACTTTAACTGCAGTTTGGCACTTTCACTTTCATTTTGGAACATTTTATGCATGTCCCCAGTGACGAGATTTAGGATGTGAAGAACTGCTTTAAGAGTGTTGTTTTAATGGGATTTTTGATACCGCATGCCGAATGAGAGAAAAAACTCAGCTGTGTGTGTATAGACTATCCTGTCACAAAATGCGTCGAAAATCCTACACAACGGTAATAGTTTGATTAAGGTGTTTACGTGTTAACATTCAGAGAGCAACATTTACAGTGGATCTTTCAGTCTATAGTATTGTAGTGATGTTACTGTAAACTTGCTGTAGTAACTAAATATTTTTGACTAAGGTATGTCTTTAAAAACTGAAAGAGTACTGCTGACGATACTAAATAACTTTGCGATCTGAATAAAACATGAACAAAGAACGTTGATCACACACTTACCAAATCCGTAGAGACAGGACAATCAACACGAACTGGAATCATGTCTTTTTATAAAAGAAGACAAATGGCAACTCCGGATTTCACAATTTCCAGATGTGAAAAGCTCTCGGGTAAAAAATGTTCCTTATAGAAATAACGCAAAAACAACCGATTTTCACTAATAGTGTTTTTAGCAGCGTGGGACATATATGACTGTCAACATCTCAAAAAATATGTTTTGGTGTTTTGTGACCCTTTAAATGCAAAACACATTTTAACAATAGTTTTTTACATGATCAGTATTTGTGTTTAAAAGTAGTCTAATAGATATCTACCTAAACATAGACGTCTTGGCTAAAAAGAAAAGGCTAAATATAGTCTATAAGAGATAATCCAATAGACATCTAGTTCAAAAACTAGACTAGTTATTAAATGACTGCACATGTGAAGTCTGTCTAATCTGTGTATTTGATGACTAATAGACATCTTAATGGCAGACATCTATACGATTTTCACTGACAGCTCAAATGCAGTCTTGTTTTAGCTAAGCCATCTATGTTTAGAAGTCTATAAGATGTCTTTTAAGCAACATTTCTTGGTAGATATTCCTTGTGCCACCTCTGGAGAATTAAAGCTAAGATTTGCAGGAGGTCACAGAGTTTAACATTTCAGACAGCAAGGAAAGCAGAAAAATTATACAGTATTTGTTCTTAAAGTTGTGTTAACAACATCCACAATCTGTGTACATCAAATTTGCACTTTAGTCAGAGGAGTAATAATGTGATTAAGGCGTTTACATGCCCGTTTAATGTGATTAAATGTGCTGTACAACACATATTTTAATTTGATTATGGTTACTACAGATAATGTCATTAGTTTGATTTAAGTACTGTGTTTACATGAAGCAAGGTTTAATTAAAAGATTGCTAAAAATCCAATTATAACCGAATTCAGAGGTTGCATGTGTCTGTAGTCACTGAACACTGATGTAAAAATAGACAACATATGTAATCGATGTATAATTTACAAGATCAGTTGCACCCTTTAGATGGGAAAGAAATTTGTCATGCTGATTTCTATGCTGATATTTTGACAGACAGGATTTAGGCATGGGCCTGTATAAGATTCTGACGGTATGATAACCTTGGATAAATATATCACGGTTTCACAGTATGACGGTATTGTGATTACTGCTCTAAAATATATTCTTTTTAAATGTCTGGCTAGAAAATAAAAACTTTTTCCCCATTGAGCACAATATATTTTATTTTTACATATTTTATTTATTTTGGAGCAGTAAACATGTCAGGTTGAATAATTCAAGTGAATCATTGACTTCTGCTGTCTTCATTAGTTTCAACAACACAGATTTCTTTACCATTTAAAACAGCATCTTTGGATATATTTTCTGCTGGAGATACTGTTGTCGGTTATCGTCCCATGCCTAGACACGGTACCCATTTATTTTCAGATATGATTATAGTATCAAAACAATATTGATTGCACATATACATTTTTAGAGATGAAGAATCGTGTCTTTTTATAAAAGAAGACGAGTGGCAAATCCGGATTTTACAATTTCCACATGTGAAAAGTCTCAGGAAAAAAATGTTCCTATAAATGCAACACTGACAACCAATGTCTCCAAACAATTCTTCTTCTTCCACGTTTTAATTACGGTTGGCAACACAACGTGGCTTCTCTCTTCTGGCGTCTTCGAAGCTATCATGCATATTAATGAAGTTGCACCTCATTCACAATAGAGCACGCTGATTGGTTCGAACAAAGTCTTTCTCTTAAATTTAAGGATGAAAACATCCAGTCTCCACGCTGAAGTTTGCACAAGGATCTCATTGCTGTGGATATATTTTCTGCTGGACATACTGTTGTCCTAAAAGCAACCAAAAACAAAAAAAAACCTAAATAAAAAAAAACTTTCATATACCTTAGGAACGGTATAGCAGAAAATTTTGTCGGTTTTAAAACCTTGACTTTTCCCAAACCGCGGTATACCTTGAAAACGGTTATCGTCCCATGCCTAGACACGATACCCATTTATTTTCAGAAAAGATGATAGTATCAAAACAATATTGATTATTGCGCATATACATTTTTAGAGATGAAGTTTAATAGTGTACATATAACATATTTATATTAACAGCACACCTGTAGTGACATCTGGAATGACTTGCAATAGAAATGGCGTAATAAATATACTAAATGATGCCTTATTTAAAGGGGACCTATTCTGCTCCTTTTTACAAGATGTAAAATAAATCTCTGATGTTCCTAAATGTGAAGTTTTAGCTCAAAATACCCCACAAATAATGTTTTTTTTAATAACTTAGACACAGTCCCTTTTAGTCTTTGATCCAAATTGCGATGTTTTGGTTAACTGTCACTTTAAATTCAAATGAGATTGAAAGTGTCTCAGAAGAAGGCAGCCTATGGAGACCACAGTGCTTATTTGTGCATCTAAAACTCCACATTTATAATGTCTCTTACTATCTTCAGCCAGTGAAAACTCTAATGGTGGATGGCTGTTTCTCACTCAGGGCTGTTTATGCAGACTGTTTTATCAAGTGTTTTTATAAAAATATCTAATTAATTAATTTGTATATTTGAAGCTGGCTATATTCACACTCTGCTGCCTCAAAACTGTGTTTAAACCCTTTATAGAAGTCATTTTTGTCTCTTCTAGACATGAAAAAACAAAAATGATCTTTTTGAGGGTTGTAGGTTTACAAGTAGAGCATAGGAAATATAATTATCTCAGTATAAACACAATAGAAGTCAAGTGAAAATCCCACTCAGTGTGTATGCGGTTTATTAGCGCTCTCTTGCTGCATTGACTGGATGAGCTGGAGATTTGGGCAAACTTAAGGAATATAGATGATCTTCTGCACCAGTGATGACTCATTCACGCGCGCACACACACACACACACACCCTGCAGATATAAAGGACGAGAGACCGAGTTGATGAGAGACAGAAATGAAGAAAACACAGAGATGGAGTGAGAAATAAAGTGCATGCTTGGTCAAACACACTTGTTAATGCATGCATTCGCACGTACAGTTACGTTATGATAACTGAAGTCAGCTTAGCCTCAGGTAATCTCACATGAGAAAATTCCGGCTGACATTTATGTGTGTTTATGCACGTGACTTCCTATATCTATCTGTATGTATAAGGACGAGTGTGTATATAAAACGTATACTGCATGCACCCTCCTGCATTCGACATGATTAGGGGCGTCTATCTGTGTGCATATTTGGCAGAAAAAACACATCACGTCCATACTTAACGCACGTTTCATAATATTTCAACGGGAACAACTCTTTCCCATTAGATCATTTCCCAGTTTGCAAGCGAGCCACATCCAAACACAGTAAACCAGACAGGCGTCTGCTCTCCAGGGCCTGGCGGACTGACTGAATGTGAGCATGGAGAGAATGATTGATGTGTGATTTCAAACAAGATCAAGCATTAGAGACGGATGAAGGTTGGTTTGGGCACAGCAGGGTGTCTGGAGTGTGTAGCGTTTAGAGTTGATTCTAGAGTTGTAAACTGTAATTGCTTTTGATAATGGATTGTCATTAATTAGCGTGGTGAAGTATATTATTCTGAGGTTGAGTGGGTGTGTTTCAGCTCCGTGATATTTGAAATCTGTTTTGGTAGATAATGGTCAAAAATTCATAAAGATTTAGCCAGTTCTAATAGACCCTTTTCATATCATCATACAGTAGTTACCATACCCTTTCCATCATACAGTAGTTGGGGAAACTTAGAGTGCAGTGAATGGGAGAAAATAACAAGTCATTTTTGAGTCATATTATTTATTATTATTGTTAATAATAATAATAATAATAATAATAATAATAATAATGATAATAATAATGCAAGCAAGAACAATCAGTTAAATAAAAACTCAATATAAAAGTCAGAAGAATACAATAAAAAAAAAAATGCAGTTGAGTTAAAGAGAATAAGCCGTCCTAAACAGATGTGTTTTGAGTTTGGTTTAAATTGTGAAAGAGAGTCTAAATTATGGAGATCAAAAGGAAGTAAATTCCAAAGCTGAGGAGCAGAGTGGCTGAAGGATCTGCTTCCCATGGTGACAAGGCGGACAGGGAAAACAGTGAGGTGAATGGAAGAGGAAGACCTGAGTGTTCGAGAAGATGTGGTAATATGTACAAGACTAGTGAGGTATGTGTCACGATCACAAGAAGGAGAGAGAGTCAGGAGTACAAAAGTAGTCGTTTATTTAAACAAACTTTAAACCAAACACTTGGAGGTGAAGGCACAGGGGATTAATCAACGAAGGACTGGCGATCCAGGCGGGTAAGTGAAGAGTGCACAAAGTCTTAGTGTGTATATCAAAGTCACTTCCCTTAAAGGATCCGTAGAAGGCTGGGCAGAGTCGTTGGGAGCACAGGAGAGCATCCAAAGACGGCAAGGCGAGAAGGTTAAAAAGATTGTGTCCATGTGTGATACCCGACAGTGAGGGAATGAGTGCAGGGAGTATTTATGGGTGCACAGGGACGTGTTCACAGGTGTGGGGACTAATAATCCGGGGATTGTTCACGGCTGTGGTGTGTGATGGCTGATGACTGGGAGTGACTTCTGGAATGAGCAGGGGATGTGACAGTATGGAGTAGAAAGATTGTGAATGGCTTTACAAGTGAGATGAAGTATTTTATAATTAATTCTGAAAAAGATGGGAAGCCAGTGAAGCTGTTGTAGAATGGTTGTGTCGTGACAGATAGAGGGGTTTTTGTGATAATACAGGGTTGCAGCGTTTTGCACCAGTTGTAATTTCTGAAGTTTTATAAGGAAGGCCAAACAGAAAGGAATTACAGTAGTCTAAATTTGCTCAAATAATAAAAGAAAAACTCCACAATGGTGTTATAAAGACTTTCAGAAAAAGGAAAAAAAATGTGTGAGACTGATGACGACAGCCAGAGGAGAGAATAGCTTCAAATTTGCTGTCCTGCCCCAAAGACGCTGCATTAGAAATGCATCGCACAAGCGGTAATTCGTTTTTTGTTATTTGAAGCAAAGATAAATATAATACATACGTTTATTACATACTTACATTATACATTATATTACATTGTAATACATACATCTTATTTACTACATACAAGAAATTAATAAGCAAAATTATAATTCACAGTGGGAAATCACAAAACAGTTTTAAGTTCTGTTTTATTTATTTATTTTTTTTAAATAATTTTTAAAATGTTGATCAATGTTAAAATAGTTACTTTTTAATATTTTATGGTATTGCAATACTTTTTTCTAAATGAATTAAATGATACAATAATTAGAAGGACAACAATTTATTTGTAACAGAAATCATTCATATCATTATACCTATATTTAATGCATTATTGCTGAGCAAAAGTGGTCGTTTATATAATACAATCATTCTGGCTCAGAACGGTGGTTGATTATTTTAAATAGTTGTTTATATTAGAGTAAATGACAAATGATTGGGTTTATATGCATTTTCCTTGTAAGAAAAAGGCATCAGTAATTTGACATTTTTCATATACATTAATTTTAAACGCTCTCTGCTTTTGCTATATCAGTTATTTTTTTATTTATGTCTAATTTTATTTTATTTTCCTAAGCACTTCTAAGAAACAAACAAATATTCAACATCAGTCACTGAAAGCTCTATTAAATGGGTCCTGACTTGCTTTTTTAAAGCAAGTTGTACTGCTCTCTGAGGTCCACTTACAATATTATCAAGATTTTATATATAGTACATAAATCATAATTTTATTTGAAAGTAATATGCTACTTTAGTCCCAGTTTTGACCACCCTCATCAGAACACAGTATACATGTCAGATTGTAGACTTACAGTACAATCTGTAGTCTGTAATTGGCTAACTGTGATTGCATATTTAGAAATACTCAATTCATATCAAACAATCTGACAGAACAGACGATAGTGAACATGTAATAAAAACAGTTAAGTTTGACATTACTGTATGATCCAATATAGTCTTGTTAATGTTATGTTAATGTTTCCATTGTAAGACAACAAAGTCCCTTGGTTATTATGCTGGAATGAGTGTAAGTTTACTAGCCTTGGCCTAGAAAATAGCCACTTTTCAATTTCCATCAGTCTTCATTCATTCACTCATTCATTTTCTTTTCGGCTTAGTCCCTTTGTTAATCTGGGGTCGCCACAGCGGAATGAACCGCCAACTTATCCAGAATTTATTTTACGCAGCGAATGCCCTTCCTGCCTCAACCCATCTCTGGGAAACATCCATACATTCTCATTCACACACATACACTACGGACAACTTAGTTTACCCAATTCACCTGTACCGCATATCTTTGGACTGTGGGGGAGCACCCGGAGGAAACCCACGCGAACATGGGGAGAACATGCAAACTCCACACAGAAATGTCAACTGACCCAGCGGCCTTCTTGCTGTGAGGCGACAGCACTACCTACTGCGCCACCGTGTCACCCCTCCATCAGTCTTAGTACGCAATTTAACTACAGAAGGGAAAGCTTTAAATAGCAAAATTATCCAAACTCTTATTTGATGATTTAGAACAAGATGCTAATGGTCTAATCCGATTCAATGATTTATGCTAAGCTAAAAGTGTTTTCTCTTGAACATCTATTTAAAAAAGTGGTGTTCCTTTAAGACTAACAATAACATTTTCAGTTCTGAAAGATACACAATGTTTTTATAGTACAATAATCTCGTACATGTCACAACATCACAACATTTAGATTTCTCAGTTCATGACACCTTCAAGTTATGAAAAAGCATCATAAATTGTCGCTGAGGGTTTTTACCCTTCAGCCCCTCCTAACATGCATACACCCACCATGTCGCTTTCTCTCTAAGATTTGTCTATTCTTAGTCCGGTGAGTCAAAACAAGCCTGTTCCATTGGCTGGATGTGATCGCTCAAATAACTCCCTTTACCCAGAAGGCTTGAACGGTCTCTCTGGCTGACCGACCTGTGCAAGCCACCCCAGAAGTACTGCATTGTGGGAAAAGCGCTCAGTTTCTCTCCGTCTCTTTCATGCAGTGTAAATCATCATCATGTGATTAGCCAACAAAACTGCCACTTGATATTTTAGCGCCTCCTGAACGTATTAAGCCCATCGTGAGCTCCCACAGTGACAGCGCTGTGATTAATGAACAGCAGCTCTGACAGTGAAAAAAGAGCATAACCTGCTTGCATTATACCAAAGGTCTCCGGGTCGCCTTTATATTCTTTTCCAGTCAGTCAGAAAGACTCGGCTCATGGGTTGATATTAGATCTGATGTGATCAATGATGTCTGTTTGTAGCCTTCTGCATCTCTCATTTTTTTTATATGATATACAGTATACTAAACAAAATGTAGCTTCAGCGGAAGTGAAATATAGATGTGCTGCAGTAAAATATTGCTGATAAATATTTATGGCTCGTGTGTTTAAATTCAGAACTAGTGCACAAACGAACCATCTTTTGATCTAATCGCTCAGTAAGATAATAACAGGACAGAAAACAAAACGAACAATGGGTGAATATTTATGCACAATCCATTTTAGTAAACTTTTTATTATGTGTTATGTTAGTGCTTGACGGGAAACAATGATTGTAAATCTTTTTATATCCTGTAAAGCTGCTTTGTCATTTTTAGCTGACCAAGTATTATACTTATGACGTGAATTTAGAATTGTTTTGTTTTTGTTTTTTTTTACTATTAAAGGTAACTTCAGATCTCATTTTACACAACTTGATATGATTCTTTAGTGCTTAATAAAAAGAAGGGAGTAGAGAATAGGGTGGAGTTCATAATATGCTTGGAGACAGGCACATGTAAATTACTGTTATGTCTAAACCTTCGCAAAATTCCAAAAAAACAAACTGCATCTTGTCTTTACAAAATTACAAGATTACAAAATCTACAAAAGTGTTATTTTCATCCTTTGTTTTGTTTTGTTTTGTTTTGTTTTCTTTTGTTTTGTTTTCATTTCTTTTGAAAACAAAAACAATAAAACATCTGATGAAAAATCTGAGAGATAAAAAAGCAAAATAAAATAATTTTATTTTGTTTTATTTTGTTTTGTTTCATTTTTTGTTTACATTTTTTCCTTTAAAAATGTAAGGTGTTTTCTTTACTTTTTTGTTTTGTTTTATTTCTTTAGTTTAGTTTCCTTTTGTTTACTTTCATTTAGTTAAATTAGGTTTTTTTAGCTGTCAAATTTATAGTGAATGTTCTGTTTTGATCCAATGTCATATTTAAAAAAAATAAGGTGGTGCTTTGTTTTTTGTTTTGTTTTTTAGTTCAGTTTCCTTTAGTTTTTTACTTCTTTTTTCTTCTTCTTCTTCTTCTTCTTCTTCTTCTTCTTCTTCTTCTTATTATTATTATTATTATTATTATTATTATTATTATTATTATTATTATTATTATTATTTTAGCTGTCAAACATGAAGTGAATGTTCTATTTTAAACCCTTTTGTCACTTTTAAGTAAGGGTTTAAAAACTAATTTCGAGAGGAGCATGTGATATGATTAATCGCAGCTGGTCTCTCATCTTAGATTTTTTAGATTAGATTAGATTCAACTTTATTGTCATTACACATGTACAAGTACAAGGCAACGAAATGCAGTAATAAATAATAAATCTGTAATCATAAGTAAGCCAATTAGATCATTCCAAACTCACTATAAATAACGCAACTAGCATTACTCTCTAATGTTCATTTTTTTGAAGAATCCCCCGTCCACCCCATCTCCATCTTTCCTCCTTTAGGAGGGGGAGCTCTCAAGAACTACCTGATCTCATATCCCCTCACATGCTGACTGACCAGACGGGAGCCCTGGGCTCAAATATCTCTGAGCTCAAGGTTCTCTCCCTGGACAGCATGCCAAACCTGCTATTATTATCAAGCAATATCTAAGTGTGAACCCTTGAAATGTTTGTTTTGTTTTGTTTCACTTTTTACCTGTCAAATGTAAAGTGAACATTTTATTTTGAATGCGGTAGTTTGTTAAAACGTCACTTCACTTTTAAACCCATCTGAAATAAAACAAACAGAAATGCAGTAGCGAGATTGGTCATTACAAATGAGCATATGCCCTTCCTTCTGTTGGCCTGTAGCACAAGCAGAGGCAGTCGAGCTGTGAAACACACTGTCAGTCACAGCCATACTCAAATCCCCTCAACTGAGCGAAATGCCTCTATAATGTATTCATAATGGCTGGGATCTGCTCGACATTATAATGGAATCAAACTACGTGATCAGATTGACAATCACTGCAAATGCTCTGTTTCGCCATGTGTTTTTGTGTGCTTCTCTGTGGTTTCGCAGGTATTTATACTGGTCACTTCATGCATTTTATTGAACATACTTTATGCAAATGTGATATGCATTTTCAATAGGAGAACAATCTGATCAAAACGCCCGAGATGACTAGGCTTTTACTGTCAGCTGTAGATCAAAGTGTTTTTGTGACTTTGTTTGTGTGTGTCAGAGCGTGTGCTTAGCATTCACTTTGAGCTTTGGAAGTGTTTGATCATTCTTAAAAGTGCTCAGAAGAGGATATTTCTTGCTCTTTTCTCCACCCTCGCCTCAGAGACGAATGGCCGCTTTCTCTACTTGACTGACTGCTGACTTACTAGTTCAGGCATCTGTAGAAAAGAGGCTGTGCAGTCAGTCAGTCAGCGAGTATGGGCTCCTGTCTGAGGAAATCTGCTGACAAACAAACTCTCTCTCTCTCTCTGTGTATCTCCCTTGCGGTGGTGATTTTTCCTTTCATTCATTCGCTTCTTTCAGACTTTTCAATCTGTTCATGTGCTTCTTTCATCTAATAGCTCTTTTTTTTCTGCCAGGCAGCATTAAATTGAAATCCCTTATCCTTCTGCTCACACATTTCTCTAATTTATTCACTATTTAACTGACAAACTGTATATAATTTTAGCTTGTGCTGTGCGTAGACTTTGTAAACTCAATGCACTCTAAATAAAATAAAATACATAAAATCTAAACTGACAATTCATACTTTTAATGGAATCCAATACTTTTTGTTTTGTTTCAGTTCATATCCTCTCATAATCTTTACTCGAAATATTTAAGACTGCTTTACTGTGTGAGGTTGGGGCAACCTGTCACTCCCATGAGAGTGTCCAGTAGGAAGCCACAATTCCTGTTCTTTTTGTTATTGTTAATGTTGTTGTTGTTGTTGTTGTTGTTTAATTAATCTCTGCCCTTCATTTATTCTTGATCATGAAGCTGTATAATCACAATGTGGAAGAAAATAGGATCTCAACTTCCATTTCAGTGCTGACTTTACATTTTACCAGTCATTGATAAGATTTCTGTCACGTGATAACAACAGAGAGACCCAAGTGCGAGAGTGAACA
>CAIGQQ010000306.1:2031912-2053784 GCA_903798035.1 Danio albolineatus
GATAGATAGATAGATAGATAGATAGATAGATAGATAGATAGATAGATAGATAGATAGATAGTTTCTTTAGAAAACACAAAATGGTTCTTCTGTGGCACTGCTTTAAAAACACCCATTTAGAGCATTTATTTTTAAGTCTACGTTTTCAAATCACTGACTGCAAATTGGGAACCAGTCTTTGTATTGTGTGTACGATGAGCAGCCCCAAATTGAAAATGAGGATTCTTTTAAGTAGAAATGGCCAAATATTAGCAGTGTAGAAAGAGGATGTGTGTGTGTGTATGTGTGTAGTGAAGTGAAGGAGAGGCTGTTTTGTACTGTGCAACGCCTGCAGTCCAATCTGTGTGCAGACCAGAAAATAAAGCAATTTGTTATCCAGAGAGTCTCTGCAGGGGTGCCTCCTCAGCACTTTTTCTACTCACTGTGCTGTGTGTTCCGGAGAAAGAGAGAGAGGCTGTGTTTGTAATTTCAGTTGTGATGTGCTGTGTGTATGTTCCACTACATTACCTTAATTGGTGGGGTCTGTCTTTCTGTTCCTCTGCTAAACTCGAAGCAAAGCTCAAGCCCCTCTGAGTCACTAACATGCTCAAATATCAGCCCGAACACTCTTCATCTGTATAATCCCAGAGGTAAAGCCGCTTGTGTTTGTTAGCGATACAAAATCGAGTGTCAAATTGTCCTGTAAAAGTCACTCGTTTTGTGCTGTTTGAGTATAGCAGCGCTTAGTGCAGTCACCTGCTAATGCTGCAAACAGTATCAATAAATAGGGTTTTATCTGATGTATCCTAACACTTCAAGTGGTTTAACATTCAGGCATTTTCTGAGGTGGTGATGTTTTGTATACTGGTTGGGCTGGTATTTTATCTTGTAAAAGTCATTTTTCTAAAAACAAGCATGTGTGTGTGCGTGTGCGTGCATGTGTGTGAATATCTTAGGCCTGTTCAGAAGAGATCAGGAGTGTTTTAGCTCCCAGTGAGAAACACCTGTCTCTATTTAGGCTCAGGATTGAGATCAGAGAGAGAGGGGTTGTGTCTGAAACCAAAGGCTGCTAGCAAGCTGGCTTCATTGCCAAGTCAGTCACAGTGAGAAGGAAAGTAAGTGCTATGATATGTCTCACGATTTTTTAAAATAAAGCAATATAAATAAACAGAGGGAGCAAAACCATATAAAACATACTGTACAATGTAAATTGGACCTAAACAAAACTATGCAAACAGACATAAAACTATATGTATTTAAATATGTATATATATACAGTTGAAGTCAGAATTATTAGCCCTCCTGAATTATTAGCCCCCCCCCCCCCCCTTTTTCTTCCCTCAATTTCTGTTTAACAGAGATTTTTTTCAATACATTTCTAAACATAATAGTTTTAATAACTCGTTTCTAATAACTGATTTATTTTATCTTTGCCATGATTACAGTAAATAATATTTGACTAGATATTTTTCAAGACACTTCTATACAGCTTAAAGTGACATTTAAAGGCTTAACTAGGTTAATTAGCTTAACTAGGCAGGTTAGGGTAATTAGGCAAGTTATTGTATAATGATGGTTTGTTCTGTCGACTATTCAATACAAATATAGCTTAAAGGGGCTAATAATTTTGCCCTTAAAATGGTTCTTAAAAAATTAAAAACTGCTTTTATTCTAGCCAAAATAAAACAAATAAGACTTTCTCCAGAAGAAAAAATATAATCAGACACACTGTGAAAATGTCCTTGCTCTGTTACACATCATTTGGGAAATATTTTAAAATGAATCAATAATACTAATACTAGTACAATTTGAGAAATATATTTATATTTACGAACTACAAACTTATACACCCACCCAAACACACATACGATTTATGTTATATTAATTTATGTTAATATTAATATTCATAATTAAATGTAATATGTCTGACAATAGATAGATAGATAGATAGATAGATAGATAGATAGATAGATAGATAGATGATAGATGATAGATAGATAGATTATATGGAGAAATGGGGTTCCTAATTTTAGTTACAGTACTGTTACTGTAAGTACAGCAGTGGGATAAACTAAATATAAGACCATTTAAAATTATTAATAGTTTGTTGAAAGACTTTTTTTTTTTAAAGCATTTTTTTGTGAAATATTGCATATAATAAAATATACCCTTAATATAGAATAAAAGAATAAAATAAAAAAAACACTGGTAGATGTTTAAAAAGTGTAAAAGAAAAAAGGGAAACATCCGTGAACCACAAAATATATAATATGGGAATCTGTTAACGAATGACATTTTTCCCACGGTTATCAATCTGTGAACACAATCGCATATGCGAAGTTTCATTTCTGCAACAGTACAACACACAAGAAATTCATATTGAATGAAAGCTGGAGCAGAACATTTGCGAGTATCACAGCATGGTATCACTCCTAAATGACTGTGTTCCTGAATCTGTGAATGATTCAATGAATCACTTCTTAGGAAAGGGAGTTTGTGCAAGCTGCTGGAAATTTAGTGTCGTAGTTATCTATTACAGACCTAAACTAGCCAATGTACCAGCACAAAAACACTCTCAGCAAAAACATTTAACTATTGTTTTTGGGGGAAAGAAAGAACATTTTCATATTTCCTACATCTTTTGGTAGAAGCAACACACTTGCATGGGGTTTTAATCAAAAACACTCCTTTACCTGTAGGTAGGGTACAACCATAGTCAATAAGAACTACTAATGACATAAGTGTACATTGATTGAATAAACACATGCCATATGAAACACATACAACAAGCTAATAAAAACAGCATATATTTCTCTGCTTTGTTTTTTATTTGCTTAACTGAAAGAGATTGATCACCCAAAACTGAAATTTCTGTCATAATTTACTTACCCTTTACTTGTTTCAAAGATGTATGACTTTATTTCTTCTGTTAAACACATAAGAAGGTATTTGACAAACTATTGACTTCCACAGTTTTTGTTTTTATGCTATGGATGTCAGTGGTTACTTGTTTTCAGCTTTTCTTTAAATATCCTCTTTTGTGTTCACAGAAGAAAAAGCTCATAATTGAGTTTCTATACCCTTATTTATTTGACATATTAAATAGCATTTTACTCTTTTTGTATTTTATAGCTGTCTGGATGCTGAGCATATATGCTATTATTTTCATCAGCGTGATGCATGTTTTCTGCCTATAATGAGTCAGACTTTGTCGAGTGTCGAGTGAAGCGGCAATCGAGCTTTGAGCTCTCACACACACTGATGTTATATAATTCAGTCGGCCTTTTCCAATGATCTGTGATCGGGAGCAGCTGAGAGGAGGATTAGTGTGTGTCTGGACAACAGCCACCAGACATGCTGAACAGACTCCTGGTTACAAGTATATGCGTGATCTGCGCCAAAATCTAGGGTTGTGCCGTTTACTTTTGCATTACATGTAAAAATGAGCAAGGTTGAGTGTGGAAAAGATTTGGCTCTTTGTAAAAAATGAAATTTAACTACGCTGTAAAAAAAATCCATAATTTTATGGTTTATTTGCGACAGCTGGGGTGTCGGCAAAAAGATGTAAAATAACGTTAGTTAAATTACAGAAATTTACCATAACATAACGAATATTAAATCACAGAAATTTACCAGAAATTTTAATTTAAGGAAATTTACTGTAATTTATTACCTGTTATTTTACAGTATATTTCTGTAATTTAACGGCTATTATTTTACGTTATTTTACGGCACCCCAGCTGCCGGAAATAAACCATAAAATGATGGATTTTTTTACAGTGTAGGCTAAAATAAAACTATTTTAAAAATGGAAAATCTAACCACCACATACCGTAAGTGTCTACAAACAGAACACAAGTTTAAAACTACATATAGCCTATTTTACATTATTTTTATGTAATCCTGCTAATCTCCATAATCCTGGACTGGGCCGTATCCTGAGCAGATGCTGTGGTGGTCATGGAGGAGTTGAGAGCATGGGACTGATTCCTGAAAAACCCGAGTGACAGACGAGTCTCTGCATTGATTCTGTGGGCTCACCTGAACACCTGCCGGATGGATGTCCAGCATTTTCGAGTCTCCGGCGCCTAGACTGCAGCTTTGCATAAGAAGTTTGGCCAGGGGAGAAGTGGTTGTGCCCAACAGAGCCTGGTTTCTCTGAAGGTTTTTTTTTTTCTTCACTTTCGTCAGTTGGTGAAGTTTGTTCCTCACCACTGTCGCCAATGGCTTGCTTGGTTTGAGACTTGTTGATCTGCGCATTGATGGATTTGTTCTTCAGTGTTTGGACCTTCAACGGTGAGATTTAAACCACACTAAACAAAAACTATACTGAACTTCAACTGAAAACTGGACTGACACAGTTTCAATTTACAAAAACTTCTATGGTAACCTGCTTTAACACAATCCACATCATAAAAGCACTATAGAAATAAAGATTAATTTAATTGATATTTGTACTTTTTTTACACCAATGTAGCTTAACTGTATTAAAGACAAACACTTCGTCACCTTGGAATTATAAGGTTCTATCTGCATTCTGAATGATTTTGAGATTGAATTTTTTTTAAATAAAATGTGTTAAAATGTAAACAACTTATAAAAAAAAAATCCCATAATGTAAATAAGTTGCCAATTAATAAGAATGTGTCAATAACTCAATTTTGACAAAAATGTCAGATAGAACCTTATAATTCTAAGGTAACGACTTAACACTTTACTATAAGTCCTGTCAGAATTACATTCTTAATAAGAAAACTGCTTATACACTCACCGGCCACTTTATTAGGTACATCTTACCATTACTGTGTGGGACCCCCTTTTGCATTCAGAACTGTCTTAATCTTTCATGGCATAGATGAGTACACTGTGGTCATAAAAGGGTGGACATGGTAAGCAACAATAATCAGGTGTGCTGTGGCTTTGACATGATGCTTAGTTGGTACTCATGGGCCCAAAGAGTGCCTAGAAATTATCCCCCACACCATTACACCACCACCACCAGCCTGAATCGTTGATACAAGGCAGGATGGATCCATGCTTTTATGTTGTTGACGCCAAATTCTGACCCTACCATCTGATTGTCGCAGCAGAAATCGAGACTCATCAAACCAGGCTATGTTTTTCTAATCTTCTGCCCATTTTTGGTGAGCCTGTGTGAATTGTAGCCTCAGTTTTCTGTTCATAGCTGGCAGGGGTGGCCCCCGGTGTGGCTTGTGCTACTGTAGCCCATCCGCCTCAAGATTGGACGTGTTGTGTGTTCAGAGATGCTCTTCTGCATACCTCGGTTGTGGTTAAGGAGTGTTTTTTTGAGTTACTGTTGCCTTTCTATCAGTCCTCTGCTAATTTTCATAATCCTGGACCGAGCCGTATCCTGAGCAGATGCTGTGGTGGTCTTGGAGGTGTTGAGAGCAAAACGCACCGCTATGTTGAGTTGAGTTTTATGTTTCTTCCTGTGTTTACTGTTTTTTTTAGATGTACTATGATTTTGAAAATCCGTCATTGTTTGGCTTTTATTTGTGTGTGAATTAAAAATTAAATAGCTGATGTTAAGATCCGCCTGTTCCTACTCCTTCATCTTCTTCTGCCTGCATGTGTGTTAAAACATATTTTAGCCTTATGCAGAACAGAAAATTTAATTTAGAAAATACTAATATAAAACAATCAGATTAGTAAATTGTTGTTTACAAACTTGAATGAATTAGGATGTTGCAAGCTTGTTGCTACAGTATGGAGTTCTATGCTTATTACTAGGCTAGATAGATAAATGAAGGTCTGAATGTAGTGAATTACATGGATTTAATACTCTGTGATTTTCTGCTTCAAAGTTTTGACTGCCTCAGAAATCATCAAAACTGTAGGAAAACTGTATGTCGGATCAGTTGGAAAAGATAAAGAAATGATCAACTTTAAACTAGCCTTAATGTCTTACATGAGTTTGATGGCTGTGATAAGTGTGTCATACATGTGCTTATGTCTCTCTCATTAAGCACTAATCCATGCCTGACATGAATATGCAGCACATTTCAGATGATTGTAAAAATTGTGAATTATATTCTGGGGAAAACTATGAAATAAATATAACTACTTTTTTGGTTTTATTTTTGTTATTGTTTGACATTCAAGCAAACCATACTATGTCACTGTGCACATTGGTCTGACAAACTGAACAGTTTCTGCTTGATTTTCTCCATTTGCTCTGTTTTGCTCGATCCATCACCTCATAAATACCAGCTGCACAGGGATGTGTGTGTTATGCCTGTCGTGGGAATGAAGCCGCTGACCTCGCTGTTCTCATTTGTGAGGTAGTAATATAGTGTCAGTGACCTGTCCTTTATCTGTGAGTCAGTTCGCTTCACTCTAAATGGACAGATCAAGCAACAGGACTGCAGGTGTGTTGTCTCTGTGGTGCAGTGAATTGACTCTAATGTTGTTTTATAACAATATGAAGATGTTTTAATAACTAACAACAATTGTCAAATAATAAAACAACAGCTATAATTACATTTTATTAATTAAACAATATAAAGGGAATAGTGCAACATCCTGCAAGATTATACCTTTTTATAGTAACACTCATTGTACTATGTTATTAGTCTTGGTCTCTTGTAGTCACACTTGTGAGGTTCGATTTTATTTTACAGTTTCTTGTTACCGTGTTACTTGTTACAATACATTTAAGCATTGAGTAATATTAATAAATGACACATGCCTACATTAATGAGCTACATGTGTTAGCTGCATGTCATTATTCCTTATTTATTGTTATTTTTATCATAGTTACATGGAACATGTCTTTCCATGTGTTCTACATTTGAATGAACTTGATTTCGTGAAAGATACTGTATGTGAATGTGTCGTATTACTTGCACATGCTTTTAACCCGAATATATATATATATATATATATATATATATATAGAAGACACTTGTTTTTATTTTAGAGACCAGGCATGTGGTTCAGCTGTGTCCTCTTCATTTTCTGCATCTGATTTAGGCTAAACTGATATGGCTACACATTATTTACACAACAAAGGCAAAGCACATGCTTGTAGTGGCGTGGTGCTTTGTGATGATGTAGAGCTGATCCATGAATCAAAACACATTAGATTAGCTGACCAATCAGAGCCTGATGAGAGCAGGCCTTCGGGAAACCAGAAAATAGGACAATTGTTTTCTTGTTAGCTGAGTTGCAGTATAAAATTAAAGTAAGATACATGAAAAAATAACTTATTTTTTTACAAATGAAGCATGAGCACACACTGTTTTGCATCCCATTTACACAACCAAGTCTTACAAATGCACTCTGCATCACCTCTTTAAAGAAATAAAGGCTATAAAGGACGTTTACAAACTGTCATATAGTTTTTTTAATCAGAGTTAGAATCAGAAAGAGCTTTATTGCCAGGTATGTTCACCAAAAAAACAGATAAAAAATACATTTAAAAATAGAAGTAAGTGTTAAATGCAAATGAACAGATTGACAAGTGAATGTACAGGCATATTACTATAGACAACATTATTTGTGCAGCAGTTATGTGCAAATTGGCAAAAAGTGTATGTGTGTGTAAAAAGTGTATTGCAAGTAGTGATGTTAGTTCCACAATTATTATCTGGGAAATTATTAAAGGGAAATCTGTAATGATCTTCGGCAATGTGTGTTTGTGTGTGCGTGTGTGGTGTTGGTCTGTTAGGTTCTTCACTTTAAAAAGATATTTGTTGATTGTTCAACTTACTTGTTTAAAACGAGCTGAAACAACACAAATATTGTTTTTTGGGGGTAAACGTAATATTTTTGTGTTCAATCCACTCAAATTTGTAAAAACTAATGAGTTAACTTAATTTCTTCTTGTTTTCCCAACACAAATCATTTGTGCGGATCCCAGTGTGTTTTACAGCGTATAATGTCTTGTCAAAACATTTAGCATTTCACTAACGGAAGTACAGTAATCAAATATGAAGATGAAGGATGGAAAAAGATATCGGATTGCCATTTTCTTGCTGGTAATGTCTAAAATTATTATTTAATTATCTAGTTTGCGCCTAATACATTATTTTTGTAACATTATTTTAGTTATTTTTGTAACAAATATTGTTTTTTGGGGGGTAAACGTAATATGTTTGTGTTTAATCCACACAAATTTGTAAAAACTAATAAGTTAACTTAATTCCTTCATGTTTTCCCAACACAAATCGGTAATCAAATATGAAGATGAAAGATGGAAAAAGATATCCGATTGCTATGTTCTTGCTGTTAATGTCTAAAATTATTATTTAATTATCTAGTTTGCACCTAATACATTATTTTTGTAACAAGTGCTATTTTATTTAAAGGATGCACTTACATGAGGCAAAGATTGAGTTCATGTCTTGATGGTTATAACCTTCAGGTAACTTACTCGATTGTTCATACAGTGATTACAGTTGATCAAGATTGCTATGTGTTTTATTATAGGTGAATTATTAATGCAAATTTTGATGCATTGATTACGTAATCACTTTTTTGTTGCCACTTTGTTAACAGCGTGCAACTCTCTAGATCAGAGATGCCCAAAGTAGGGCCCGCGAGCCAAATTTGGCCCATTGTAATCTTTGATTTGGCCCACCATCTCTGAGAAGAGAGTGAGAATGATGGAGAAGGTTGGAGAGAATGCCTTTAACAGATATGGTCATTTCTAATTTATCACAACCTTTTTTGTTTGTTTGTTTGTTTTATTGCAACGCTACTGAAAAAAGCAAACTGAACTGAAATGTTGTAAATTAATCCTTATTAATTTATCTAATTATCTAAATTAAACGTTTTTAAATGTAAATGCAGTCACTTGGTGGATAGAGCACTATGAAGAAGACATCAGCGAGCAAATTAAGGCAAAAACTAGTGTAACTCCATTCTGTTATAAATTAGTTATTCATTATAAAATGGAATGTAAAATATACTGTATTAGTTCATATAAAGCAATGTTTTCTAGTCATTTTAAAATATTATTAAATAAATGAGCAAATTACACATAGCAACTTTATTTACCCACTAGCCCCAATCAAGTTTGGCTTTTGGCCCTTCATGAAAAAAAGTAAGGGCATCCCTGCTCTATATTATCCGTGAAAGCTTGTAAATTCAATGTTTTTTATCTGAAGCACTACGCATGCGGCTGCATTACAGAATAAGTTCATGTGTTATACAAAAACCATCATGCACTTTTATAAGAGGTCAAAAAAAATCATACCGGGATACCAATTAACACTAGTTTCCAGATGGCTGCACAGCTTTGAACAGTGTTGCACAGTGTGAGCTGATGATACGGATAAAACATCAGAGTGAAGGCATTATATAATCGGCTGATTAGCCTTGATAGATCGCTCTACCGAACGGGTTTCTCCCTCCGTCCATTTAATCTCAGCGTGTGCTGTATTGAGCGTGTCGCCCGAGCTGGTTTAAATGAACATCAGCGCTGCGCTTTAAGACAAATGGCTGCTGACGAAATGTTAAATATTCATACTAACACTTACCGCCATGTCGGAGGAAACCCACTGCTCTACTATAGCCATTAAACACCGGCACGTCCCACATCTACACTGCCAATCTATATTACGTAAGACTGTGCTCCGCTAAACAAGAGCGTGCAGTGGCAAACTGCAGAATGAAACAGCCATTACTCTCTGGCATATTACAGACACACTGTGCCAAGTCAAGTTATGTAAGTGCACATGCACACACAGCGAAGACACTCACAAACGAGATGCATGTACAGCGGAAATACAAACTATGAAATTATTGATTCACTTTATCAGTGTGTTGGATGATGGGATGTTAGTTATGGGGTTTAATGGATATGTAGTGTACTGTAGGAAGCAGTGCTGATGTGCATGGTGCATGGTGACCTTGGTGCAAATTCTTCCATGTTTTATAACTAGGGATCCCACGGGTCATGGGATTTATGGAATATCATGGATTTTTTAGACATCTATTGCAAACATTTTATGAATGTATACATATTTTGTCCAGCTCATTGATTGTCAGGGATGCTTGTTATTCATTCATTCATTCATTCATTTTCTTTTCGGCTTAGTCCCTTTATTAATCCGGGGTCGCCACAGCAGAATGAACCGCCAACTTATCCAGCATTTGTTTTACGCAGCGGATGCCCTTCCAGCCGCAACCCATCTCTGGGAAACACATCCATACATTGTCAATCACACACATACACTACGGACAATTTAGCTTACCCAATTCACCTGTACCGCATGTCTTTGGACTGTGGGGGAAACCGGAGCACCCGGAGGAAACCCACGCAACCACGGGGAGAACATGCAAACTCCACACAGAAATGCCAACTGGCCCAGCCGGGGATCGAACCAGCGACCTTCTTGCTGTGAGGCGAACGTGCTAACCACTCGGCCACCGTGGCGCCCGCTTGTTATTCATTTGACTTTTAATTTAGCAAAGTAATTGTGAACAATTTTCTATTATGCTTAATTGGATTATTTTTTGTAAGTGTAGCTTATATTAGGTGGCATAAATGGTCACTAACTGAATATAAAATATAGCTTATTAGTTTGCAAGCTAATTACTGTTAAGTTTTGACATTTTTTGCCTCTGCTACCGATATTTTGTCTTGTTTGATTGCTGTAAAATAATTATCCTGTTTTCATTATGTATTGATCAATGTTGTATTAAAGTTATAATCTAATCAAAAAGATTCAAAAGCCCCTTGAATAGTTCAATAAGGCAATTCAATCTAACTTCCAGTCCAACATTGCTTTTGTTTTTGTGTCCTAAACAGATGTGACACGCAATTGAAGATACATTATATTATACTTTTTTCGTCTGCTCAGTGCTCATTCATCATGGAAATTCACCGTGTTAGTCAGTGAAAGGCAAGGAAAGTCTTAGAACGGATTAGATGGGGAACCATGTATAACACATACACACACACATTGTGGTTTGTATGATTTATTGGGACTTCCTACACTAAAAAAAAAAAAAGATTTATCCAAAATTGTTGCAAATATGGATTTAATTTAAGAAACAAGTTAAATTAAGTAATGTTCCGCTTAATTTGTGTCTTTAATTTTAGCCCAAATAAATAGTTTTCAACCACTTAACATAAATAAATTTAGTAAATCCAAGAAATAATTTTTGAATGATTTTTTTTCAGTGATATGGATAAAAGGATTTTTACATGGTACAGACTGTATAATCTATACCCTTGCCCCAAACATTCCCTTAAACCCAACCCTCACAGAAAACATGCTGCTGTTTTACACAGTGTTTCATTCTGTATTATTTATGGGCCTTTTTCCTCTTGGAGACAAATTGTTTTCCTGCAAGATCAAATATTACTGGTATTTCTATTGTGGGGACGGTCTCAATGCATAGCAGGACCACACACAAAACATAGATATACATGCTGTATATTTATACACAATAGCGATGGTAAAAAGTAGGACACCGTTTTTCAGTTTATTTAGATGTATGCTGTATAGTTAGTCTATATCATGACCTCCATATAAAAAATGCTGTGTATGCATAAAATAGATCAGCAAATAAAGGTGGCATGTTTTCAACATGCTCAGACAATATGCATATTTAGACCACAAAATGCCAGTCTTTAACTTCAGAAAAGTATTTGGCGGAGTAACAATGATTTTCAATCATAACAAAATTTATGGAGGCCGTCTGGAAGCTGCTCTTTTAGTTTGGTTGCAGAGAAATGTAATCTGTACTGTGTGTAGGGAGATGATCTGAACCTCTAGCTAAATTTAAAATGATGTCCCATAAATCATTTTTACTGTTTCTTACAGAAAGGATTATATTTGGAGAGAATGATGTCTTTAGCCCACACTGGCCACTTCGTCCGTATGAATTAGAATTCAGAAAATACTATACAGAGGATATATTTAGATCAGAAGTCTTCCCTGCATTAAGATTTGCTACAGTAGGAACGGCCATGTGCTCATTAGCATAGCGTTTTAGTTTGTAAATGTTTTATATTATTATTATTGTGGTTTTTTTTTTTTTACATCTACAGTGTGTGTGTTGAGCCAGTAAAGGATTTAATATCTAGGATCTCTCTAACACAGGGTTTTTCATCCATTAATCCATGCAAAAATCTATCCATTTATCCTCATGGATATTCGTTTATTATTAAATTGGCTTTTCTATCTCTCATCACAGGTGTCAGTCAGCAGGATGGATGTTTCCATTTACTAATACCACACAAACACTCACTCTTTTATACTGATATCCCCATTGTGAGGTTGAGATAACCATCTGATTCTTTATATATGACTTAAATATATATTAAATATAATTATTACTTTTATAACATCAGAATAGTTGCTTTGGGAGATATTTATTAGGTACTAAGTATTGCTATTATTTATATGGTAAATTAATAACCTACGTGTATTTTATGTATGTGCAGTTGAAGTAAGAATCATTAGCCCTCCTGTTAAATTAAAATTTTTATAATTTTATATTTCTGTTTGACAGAGAGATGTTTTCAACACATTTCTAAGCATGCTAGTTTGAATAACTGATTTCTTTGATCTTTGCCATGAAGACAGTACATAATATGTACAATGTATTTTTCAAGATATTAGTATTCCACTTAAAGTTCAATTTAAAGGCATAACTAGGTTAATTATGTTAAATAGGCAAGTTAGGGTAATTATGCAAGTCATTGTATAATGAAAGTTTGTTCTGTATCCAATCGGCTGCATTTATTCCAGTCAAAATAAATAAGACTTTATCTAGAAGAAAAAATGTTTGCGGAAATATTGTGAAAAATTCCTTGATCTATTAAAGATTACTTGAGGAATATTTAAAGAAAGAGTGCATATTTCACAGGAGGGCCCTCAACTGTATATGTATATATACCGAATTCATGTAATACCAAATTGCATAACAAAATAATGTTTAAATGGTAAATATTTAATATTCTTTTAATAAATAAAACACCAATTTGATGTGAAATGGTTTCAATGGTAGAAACTGTATATACTGTAGAATAATACAAACCAGATTAAAGTTGACCTTTGCTGCATTCTGAAAAAATAAAATCACGAGTATGCTTGCTGTACTTCATCATCACAACTTCAACATCTTGATGAAACGGGTGTTTTTTTTCCAGTGCCAATAATAAAAAAAATTAAATAATACATTAAAATAATATAATAAGGGCGACACGGTGGCGCAGTAAGTAGTGCTGTCGCCTCACAGCAAGAAGGTCGCTGGTTCGAGCCCCGGCTGGGTCAATCGGCATTTCTGTGTGGAGTTTGCATGTTCTCCTCGTGTTCACGTGGGTTTCCTCCGGGTGCTCCGGTTTCCCTCACAGTCCAAAGATATGCGGTACAGGTGAATTGGGTAGGCTAAATTGTCCATAGTGTATGTGTGTGAATGAGAACTTTAGGATGTTTCCCAGAGATGGGTTGCGGCTGAAAGGGCATCCGCTGCGTAAAACAAATGCTGGACAAGTTGGCGGTTCAATCCGCTGTGGCGACCCTGGATTAATAAAAGGACTAAGCTGAAAAGAAAATAAATGAATGAATAATATAATAAACAATTAATAGTTTAGTAAGTATTTTTTTTTCTTACATATGTATTTCCAAAATAGTTAGACCGAGTCTTGATATTCAATTAGTACCTTTGATCAAAAATAATTTAAGTGGTATCTAAATAATATATAGCTATAGTGAACAATGAATGGATATAATTAATTGATTTGGGGTTCTTGAAATTATTGTTTATTTTATCTAAATGGTTTTTAGAGACATATATAAGCATGTTGGGGTTTTTTTTTGAGCATGTGCAGTTTTTTATGAATATATATAGCATGTGCATTAGAACCGTGCACATGTTTTCATTTTTCTTTCAGTGGGCTTGTATTTTTAGTGACTTTCAGGCTTGGTGGCTTCGCAACATTTGTGCTACAGCGAATGGATGCTATTTATAGAGAGATGATGTATACGGGTGCCCACTGGCTTGGAGAATGTGCTACTATTACCTACATGCGGACACATACACATGCATACATACACAGATTGTGTGTAATACCACAGACAGCCTCCCTAAATAGAACCTGCATCAGGGCCACATCCATAACAGCAAATTGAATGCATCTATCCATCTAACAGTATTTATTTTCTTTCTTCCCTCAGGAGACTGAGATCAGCAGGAAGAGGAAGGAGTGTGAAGTCCTTGAGGAGGAGGTGAAGAAAAAGAGCCAGTCATGTCAAACTCTGGTGAGAGCCTTTAGTTGTTCACATCACATGCTGGGTGTTGTATCAGACTCTTATGGGAGATTTTACTGTTAGTCTTACACCATACGCAGCTTTTTGCGTTGTGATTCATTTGGGGATGCAGCTAATGGCGTAGAATGGTTTTAGGGGCCTACAGATACTGTGGGGGTTAATAAACTGTTACCACATGATAACATTTATGCATTTAATTGAAACAATTTAGTCATTTTGTTAAATATAAGCAAAAAAAAAACAAACTATTGTTTGGTATTTAGATTTTTCAAAATATTACTAGAAGACTTTGCTTCATTAATTCATTCATTCATTCATTTTCTTTTTGGCTAGTCCCTTTATTAATTTGGGGTTGCCACAGCTGAATGAACCGCTACTTTGCTTTTTTGAGAGCAAAATATTGAAAACTGACATTTTATCAAAGTCCAAAAGGATTGTTAAATATATATGTGCACTAGTGATGGCTCGATACCATAATTTTGGATTCAGTATGATACTAGAATGTAATACCTTGCTATCTGTGCAACACAGACTCATTGCGAATTTGTACCCCTGTATACATGTCTATAATGCGCAAATTATAGAGCTACGTACGGCTGCATTTCGTCTTTAAAATGAATGCTACGTGGTGGTATGTTGCGCCGCTTCTGTTTCTTTTTGCGTTACCACTTACCTTGACTTGACCTTGACCTTGACCAAGCGGACTTGAGACGTAGAGAGGAGTTGACTGGGACAACGGAGCTCGAGTTTAGTGAAGAATGGTTCCAGAAAACAGGTAAAACAAAACCAAAAGGCAAAAAATAAAATAAACAAGTAAATAACAGGGTAAGAACGTGGGAAGGTCGGAAATCGTAGTAAAAATCAGACTGCCGTGAGAGCTTTTCTTTTTCTAGATTTCTTTTGAAAACACTGTCGGTTGGGTTTAGCAAAGGCGGTGATCGGGTTAACCTGTGCTTTAGAGAACACTCGGTTGGGTTTAGGGAAGGAGGTGGGAGGAAGAATCGATCGGTCAATCAGTCAGTCAACAGCGGCCTCTGGTGGATTTATACAAGAACAGCAGGTGCGACTGGCACTCGTGAGAGAAGTTTGAGATCTGAAAAGGCGTACACAGCAGTCTCTGGTGAATTCGAGAAAACAAAAATTGCAACAACAAAAAAAAAACGTACCTGGGACATATTTCGTGATCTCTAGAAATGTATATCGCGAAACCTATCAGTACTGAGCCTGAATTGTATTTATGCTACACTGATACTATACAGTAGGTGACAAATATCCAGCCAACATAAGCGAATCAAAAACTAATAGCATTCGATTTAAAATTTGTTTTCCGTTAATTAATACCTGTTAATCAAACTGTACCAACAAAAAAGTTACATTTAGATGAAATTATGTTAGGTACATGTTTAAAACACATTATTGTTAACATTCTTATTAGTACATTGATCATCTCGTTTGAAAAAAAAAACACTGTTAAGTCGGCTTACCTATTAAATTATAACATTGTTCCGTTGTAAAGTTTACCAGTTTCAGCAATGCTTCAGTTGTGAAGTACTGAATTTCAATGTGCACAATACACTAAATATGCAGGGTTTCACACAATTCATTCATGTTATCTCAACATGAATTGAATATAAAACAATTTAGTTTCCCAAAAAAACAAAAAGTAGTTTTAGCAAGCTGCAAAAATAATGTATTTTAGTATACCAAATTGAAATATAATGTGTGCCAGTATTTTTCCATTGATTTTCCATTATACCCCACATCCCTAGTGTGCACAATTTTTTCAATTATTGGCACACTGCGAGCAAAATAGTTATAGGTGTATTGCCATTGATTTTTGACATTTTTTTGTGTACATGTGGGTTACCAGGGAGAGGAAATTGTTCAACCCATACATGCTGTTTCTTAGGGCTATAAATATGAGGAAACACACAGGCCAAACTCATTCATCACAATGGGTAAAACCAAAGAACAGACTTCTATTCTGCGGCAAAAGGTTTTTGATCTTCACAAAATGGAGAGTGGCTGTAAGAAAATAGCAAAAACACTGAAAATGCCCATTTCCACATAATTATAAATTTATTTAGAGAAGCCATTCTTTCAGTTGACTGTTGGTCAGCATCTTCGTTTAAGCTCAGTGACATCTTCTTGATTTGATTTAGTCTGAATTATAATCTGTTGCCGTTGTTTTTCTTTTATAAAATGGCTTCTTTAACTGTGACCAAAGCACATGTAGCATTACGATGCGTTTCTCAAAATCTCACAGAGTTTTGTAGGTACAGTAGCATAGGATTAAACCACCGACCTTGTGGGAAGTGGCCTACTTTTGCCAACCCACCCTTGAGAGCAGTGTGCTTCACTTTCATAATTAGATTCTGGTTGTGATTGGCACAATACATTTGGATCCAGCGGGACAATTTTTGCGAACAACATAATTGCTGATAAAGACGTTTTGCCTGGTTGAAGCACATAGATGTTGGAAATGCTATTCATTTTTCCCTCACACACATACTTCACGCTCTCAAGGGCATTTTCTCTTCTGCTTCTCCCTTCTCTGTCATTCTGTCTTGCTGTTCACATAGTGCCCTCCACTAATATTGGCATCCTTTGGGCACGTGTATTTTTTCCTGAGCCAAGTGTAGGTTTTCAGTTGTTTTCAATAAGACACATTTTTTTTAGAACGTCAGCAGCATAACGAGGTGATGAGCATCTGTTTTATTCTCTGTGTACTTTCAAATGCTCTAACTGTTAGAGATCAAATTCTTGATGCAAGTTGCGCAAAAACGCTTCAGTGGACACACACCCTTAGTAAATGTGAGAAATGACGAATGTAAAAGAGGCGACACGGTGGCGCAGTAGGTAGTACTGTCGCCTCACATCAAGAAGGTCGCTGGTTCAAGCCTCAGCTGGGTCAGTTGGCATTTCTGTGTGGAGTTTGCATGTTCTCCCTGTGTTTGCGTGGGTTTCTTCCGGGTGCTCCGGTTTCCCCCACAGTCCAAAGACATGCGGTACAGGTGAATTGGGTAGGCTAAATTGTCCGTAGTGCATGTGTGAATGAGAATGTATGGGTGTTTCCCAGAGATGGGTTGCGGCTGGAAGGGCATCCGCTGCGTAAAACAAATGCTGGATAAGTTGGTGGTTCATTCCGCTGTGGCGACCCTGGATTAATAAAGGGAATAAGCCGAAAAGAAAATGAATGAATGAACGAATGTAAAAGAAAAATGTATGTATTGTTTAAGCTTTTGATATTTTGATATTAACAGACAAACAAAACAAACTTAAGACATGACTTTGTTTTTGGATGAGAATAAAGACTCTAATTTATGGTGATGTAATTGACACTGGATTGTAGCTTTGGAGACTTTTTGACCCCATTAAATAACTGGTTCAATAAAAATATACTTTAGCTCTTATGACTGTGGTGTCCCTTTTTCATATGAAAAATGTATGCACCAGTTTTCTTTTTTTGTTCCCCCTAAAGAATATGCCATAGTTTTTGGTGCAATCCCTGATTGTGTTATACCTTTAGTCAAACGTGGCCCCAAAGGTTCTTTAGATTATTTTATTTTTGACAACACAAACCTTTTTATTGACCAAACTCTTCTCAGTTCTGTGTCAAACAAAAATATTCGCTTGGTTATTAATAGTTCTCGGATCTCTTTACCTGCTTGCATACGTTTTTGGAATAATATATTTGGATCAGTTTTGGCTTCTTTCTCGTCTAGATCAAAATCATTCATAATTGCTACCCAATAAATTCCAAACTACCTAAATTTAATAACAATATTTCCCCTAAATGCTCATTTTGTGCTCAGTATGATGAAACACTAAATCATTTATTTTGGGAGTGCACTTACTTACTTTTCCAATTTCATAAAAAAATGTAAAAATTCTTATTTCAAAACTTTGTATTTCCCCCAAAATTTTATTCCTTGGTAATTCTCTGAACTAAGATCCTTCTCATTGTATATTTAGTGTTAATTTCTTGCATTTTTGGCAAAATTTTACATCCATAAATGTACATTTTTGAAAGAAACACCCTTACTTTTTTATTTTCAGAAAGGATGTTGATTTATATGTGGACTCTTTAAAAGACTAACAATTATATTGCATGTAAAACTCTTTCTTGGTGTAAATCATCATCGCAATTTGCTGGAATTTTATTTATGTAACACTTTTTGTCCCTTTGTTCCTATTGTATCTTTGTACTGTTCTTTCTTGCATAATAAAAAAATTAAAAAATAAAACTAAAAAATAAAATAAAATAAAGACTTTCTAACCCAAGTCCCCCTTTAAATTAAGTGATTAAGTGAACGGGAGAGGGAACTGAAAGTTGTGCTAGCAAAACAAAGAAAGAAATATAACAAAAATATCCCCATAATCTCCTCCCAATGCTCTAAATAAGAAAATAACAATATGAAAAGAAAAAGATGCACTCTGAACTTAAACCAACTAAACACAGAAAAAAACAAATTACTGTAGCACACTTCACTAAACTAGTGTCTAAACATCAAAAATCTTGCGGGCAAGGTATATATGTCATGTGACTTACTATGCTGTTACAGGACTCCCTTGTCTGCAAGTCATCACAAGTTTTGAAGGGAGCATAAGCAAGCTAAAAATGTGCAAGACACCAGACATCCGTCGTGAACTCAGATATACAAACAACAGAACGTTAACAACAGATCGTTCCAACAGATCTCACGCAAAGTCAGCATAATTATCAATCTCAAACATAGACTCCACAAAACACACCAAACATCAAATAACAGCAGCTGACCTTCCGGTTGCTGCTTCAGATTTAAAGGTCTCAGCGTCAATTGTGATTGGCAGACAGAATACGAGTCATCACAGGGTTGATTATGATTGGCAGTCCTGTCAGCCAATAGTGTTCCCAATCTAGGCGGAACCTAAATGTGAAAGAGACAGATCAGGGAAAAAGGGAGAGAGACAGAGACAGAAAGAACATACAAACACAAAAGCAGTGTACGATTCGTAACACTTTTTTCATGCTGATTCATAGCACTACAAGTTGACTGGGATCTCTTTATTGCCCTGATGGTGAAAACTTTCCAGTGTTTTGCTATATTTTTTTAAGCCGCTTTCTATTTGTGATCCTAGACCACAAAACCAGCTAAAAGTGTCAATTTCTTGAGATTTGTTGCATCATAAGTCATGAATAAATACGTTTTCCATTAAATATAGATTGTATGGTTTGTTAGAATAGGATGCTATTTTGCTGTTGAACAACTCTTTGAAAATCTGAAATATGAGGGTTCAAAAATATTATAAATATTGAGAAATACCTGTGAACAATATGCGGTCCCACTTTATATTAAGTAGCTTTAACTATTATGTACTTACACCGAAATTAATCATTTTTTACAATGTACTTATTGTGTAAATACATGTTTTTACATTGTACTTATACTTGATTAAATACCTGTATTTAATTACATCTGTACTTAATTTATGTAATTACATTTGTAAATACACTGTTGACCATCCCTTACACCTTCACCCACCCTTAAACCTACCGATACCACCAAACTTGTCCTTAACCCTCCCCCTATCCCAACTCAAGAGCACCACAAGTGTTCTCAAATACATTATGAACACAGTAAGTACAATGTATTTATTTTTTGATGCATGTACATTGTAGTTAAGGACACTTACAGTAATATAAAGTGGGACCCAATTTCCAGTTTCCTTATCACCCAATTGTGCTAAAAATGTCAAATATCAGTGGGAATATAGTCTTTGCTCAAATATTTTGCTCATATGAACTCATATGGGTACCAGTATTTGTGCACACATGTAATTGACATATAAGATATATTATATAACAAATATATTTTAGATTATTTTTCATAAATCTGTGCTGGGTTAGCTAATGTTTGTTTTAAACAAGTGCTGGGTTTTTAAAGCCTTTTTTACACAATCACAGTCTTTTTTGCTCATATTTGCCAAGGGTGCCAGTATAGTGGAGGACACTTTATACTATACGTGGAGAGCTGACTCCAAGGTCCACTGTCAGGGGAAACAAAGTGAACCGACAGAATAAAAAGCAAGCGCAAGTGAGGGTAAGAGGGAGAGCGAGGAAGATGAGCGAGATAAAGAGTGCGGTGTATGTACAGAGACTAATCGCACCTGACTGCCAGGGAAGCTCCTTTAAACAGCCTCTCTCTTCTTCTGCATTCCTCTCACCTCAGTGTTCGTTCGGGAAAAGACTTTTCATCCATTACACATGAGAGAGGCTTTTTAGAGCTGAGAAAGACCTTTTAAATTGGGTCATGCCCCGAGTTTCACTTTTGAATCCTGGTTCTTGGTTTTATATGGAATTACACGAATATGAGGTCTTACGTAATATGCTGTGAGCTTAACGGGCGACCGCGTCACTATTTAATATTGATACTTCAAGCACTGGTGGTGTTTTCATGCTCACAAAACAAATCATGAATCATAGATCATAAATGCAGTAGTGAGATTTTTGGAATAGTGAGCTGCTCTGAATTGCACATATTTGCACATGATTGAACACTTGAAGCTTGTGGCGCTTTTCTGTAAGGAATTTTATGGAGACGGGTGGTTTGAAAAGATTATAATTTACATGCAAACAAAAGAAACCTATTGGACAGGTGCTGATTTTGCTGAACATGTACAGCATGCGTGTCTCAGTAGGACGCGCGTCTCTGAGTGTGAGAATCAGCAGTATAAATGTTCCCCTCCGCAGGGGCTCTCTGTGCCACAGGAGGCTCCATTTTCACCGTAACGACTGTAAAAATACACTGAACTTAATCTCCAGACAGATCTATACACACACAAACATTGGCAAAGCCTGACAGAAGGCTTTTTTTCCCTTCTTTGTTAAGCGTTAGTGGTGGATTGGCAGAACTTTCTTCCAAAGCTCTACGTCTGCCAGCCTACACTCCTAATGAGTGAACTACACCTGAAACATCAGCGCTTTTCACTCCGTTCCAAATGGAGGATCCTGAGATACATACAACTCACAACTAACCCTTCACAAACCCACTACAAACAAAGCTGCCCAATCAATTTGTGCCCTCTACAGGGAAGTAGTGAATCCTTTTTGGAACAATGACATAGCCTCCTGATTTCAGACAGAACTAGACATTAAAGAAAAATAGAAACTGTAAATTGCTTTGCTTTTCTTTGTCTGCGTTGTGAGTCCCATTCGAACACATTTTCATCATTTCTCATGTCAATCGCATATGTTACTCTACTATGCCCGATTAGTCTGTGCACAGAATATGGCATTATGATTGGCCAGATTGCAACTGAAGAGTCAATCTACCCTCGCGTTTCCGGGTTTTTCAGTAGCAGAAGTCATCATTGTTGGGTAAACTTAAAAGAGCGCAGTGAATGGGAGAGTACAACAAGTATTTATTTTTACAATTCTACTTGCTGAAATGATGAAAGAAAAACTTCGCAGTGTTATCAAGACTTTCAGAAAAAGACTGATAAGGGTAGCCCGAAGAAAGAACAACTTCCCATTTACTGTCCTGCCCATACACACTGCATTAAAAACCCCTTGCACAAGAGGTAATTATTATTATTTTTTTTATTTAATGCAAATATGATACATAAATGTGTGTATGTATATATATATATATATATATATCT
>CAIGQQ010000306.1:2088784-2102938 GCA_903798035.1 Danio albolineatus
AACAAATTACAAAGTCTGCATTGTCACATTGATCAGCCAATGAATGCATACTTACCTAAACTGTACTGACCCCCTATTTTGACCTCTTAATTGATTTTCATTTAATTTAACAGCAAGAGTGCAAACTGTCATTAATAATACATTTTTGCATTTACTGATTCAAAATTATGCAGAGCCCAAACTTTTGAGTTTTATTTCATTTAATAAAAATGCTGAATAATATGTTAAATTAAGAAGTTTTCAAGAAAATAAATGAAAAGTCGCATGCATATTCCATGATCGTTTCAAATATGCATATCATCATTATTAAAATAAAACATAATAGTGTAAAATAATGAATTTTCCACTGATGTCGCTTATGCTATGTGGATTTAGCCATAAACTCTTTGTAAATGTAGTATTCCAGCCATGTTGTGTTAGAACAGCATGATTTCTGTTGACTACTGATCTCTAGTTAAAACCCTCAGTGTCAGTCTTTCTCAGACAGATGGACTACAGCGTTTCTCTCTCTCTCCCTCTCTCTCTCCATCTTGCTCTCTTCCAAATGAATAATGCATTGACTAACACTAGCAGTGTATGAAACTCTCTGTTCTTACCAGAAATACACCCTGCTCTCTAAACGTGTGTTTATCAATGTGCGCCTGTGAGTATTCCTGCTAAACATAAGCACGGCCATAAATCTGTACCTGGAAACTGAGACTCAAAACTCTTCTTTCTGTGTTTGTTTGTGACAGGAGAGTGAGCTTCAGCATGTTCTGCAGGAAAAAGCGCGTCTGAATCTACGCTTGTTCAACGATAACCAGAAGGCAGCAAAGTATGAGCAGGTAAGCAGTCTGTCTCATTTGTGGCTTACGGCTAGATAATAAACTCTCGCCATCTATTCACTCACATGCGCACAATGCCATTGTAATCCGTTCACGTTATCGTTTGTCCCCTGGTGGAGAGCGCTAATGGTGTTTTTGCCACTCGAGTGGAAGTGGAGGATTGTTCCTCATAAAGCTGGAGGCCTTGGGCCGCCCGGTATGAATTTCAGCAGCGTCTAACTCAATCCTGAGTCCCTGTGCCCCGCTGGAGCTCAGCATTGACCACCCACTCGCTCTCCAGATTGATGAGTTCATCTCGGAACGCCTGTATCACTGCACAGCCCATGAGGATGGAGGATTTGTGCCCTGGTATAAATGTCATGCTGATTTTGGTTTACGCTAAAGGAGAAAGATTGGAAGAAGTCTCCATTTAAAGTGATAGTTCGCCCAAAAGCCTAAATTTACTCACTATTTTCTTACCCTTTAGTGGTTTCTTTTTTTCTATTGAATACAAATACGATATTTTTAAAGAATGTTGGAAAAAAAAATACTAATGAAGTCAATGGTTAATTCTTCAGAACATCATCTTTTCCGTTCAACAGAAAGAAAGAAACACATACAGATTTGGAACAAGTGGAGGGTGAGTAAATAATGACCGAATTAAAAGTTTTGGTCGTGGTGTACATTTTTACATAACTACCCTGAATATACCCATTTAGTTCGTTGTTATTTAGTTCATTGTTATAACGTTGTTACTCTGAACTGGAGAAATCATCACTCTGGGATGCAATAGTGGTTTCCAATTTAGCTGATTGTTTTCAATTTAAGTGATCCAGTAAGTAAGAGATAAAGTACATCCAGGCGGTTGTCTAACGAAGTGAGTCTGGCAAAGGAGATGAGGATCCACGTGCAGTTTAATAATAAAAAGGCAGTCAGGCAGGCAATGGTCAAACAGGTACAAGCAGTAGCATGAGGGCAATTTAAAAGAGATGTCATGGTCACAGGCAAATAGATCGATGCAGGCGGCAGAAGAACATAAACAATAAACAAAGTAAAGGGTTAAAATATGGCAGGACAAACAGGGAAATATGCTTGGTAATGCTTATGCAAAAAACAAGACTCAGCTAAGTGTATGGGTAAGAGAGGTGAATATGTAGTCCAGGTAATCAATGATGAGGAGTTTCACCTGTGTGTGTGTCCAGATGACTGTTGTGATGAGTGCACTGACTTTTGGGAGTTGTAGTTCGGCGGTATAAGGAAGTGATCCCCATCAGAGGCAACACCGCTGGCGATCACAACAGGTTATTATCACAGAATAAGGGCTTATCGGCAGCCCGAAAAAAAGTTGATACTGAAAGACTTTATTTTGCGAAAACAACTGCCTGGATGTACTAAATGCCACTAAATGTAAAGAAAATAGACACAAAACATTGTTCTGAGCCGTTATAGTTTATTCTGTAACACTTTATTTTGATGGTCCATTTGAGTATAAGTAGACTGGCTTCTTAATATCTGTTGATACTGACATCTAACAGACATTTAACTGACTACAAAAAACTTTGCAGAAACATGTCAACTTACACTAACCCTAACCCTAATCCCAGCCTAATGGTCTACTTATAATCTAATGAGAATTAGTTGCAATGTAACTTAAATTCAACAAACGGACCATCAAAATAAAGTGTGACCGTTTATTCATTTGTTAATTGATTTCTGTTTAAAGCCATGCAAGAAGAAGAGGATCTAAAACTCGGCTATTGACTTAAAATTTTTATTTTTGACTATTAAATAATAATAATAATAATAATAAAAATCCAACTGGCAAAATCTCAACTGGTTTGCAAATGAGTTGTACAATAGTGCAGTATTATAAACTGAAGGAAATTAATTCATTGAACACAAGATGAAATCAAATAAAACTAAACATAATCAATGAATAAGTGAGCAAACTAAACTAATAAAATGTAACAAAGGAAATATCTTGGTTACTAATAGAGCCATCATTCCCTGAAAGAGGAAATGGAGACATTATGTCGGACTAGGGAATCCCCCAGTGAAATACGACATAACTTGACAGACTGAAGGGGAACTACCATCAGATACATGTCTTTGATGTGTAAAAGCACATTTGTATTAGCACTGCAGTTTTTCTGAGTCAAAAGGCGCACGTCTACTTCTTTTAAGCCTTTGGTGTTAATATATTTGTGTGTATTTTGTAATCTATCATTTGTATATGACTCCTGTCTAAGACCTACGAGACTGAGGTTTGGTCCTTAAGGGGTAAAAATGTAATATCCTGGTAAGTGAAGCTGATATCGCTTGTGATGTTGATCTTGAGATGATAATCTTGTGTGTGTAGTCACGGAAAAGCAATATCCTTGAGGCCTGGTTTTTGACAGTGTCAAGCAACATTGTTAAATAAGACATTGTAAGTCAGATTGTGGAGTGTGTTTGTGTGTATTGGAGAGTTTTCTTTCAGGGTCTGTCATATCTGCAGAGTGATTATGAAGAAACACTGATATGTGGAACTGGCAGATATTAAATTCTTATAATAGCTGAATTTTATTATAATGATTGGATTCATGCTTGAGCAGCAAGTGCTGTTTACAAGTGGTGATTTGTCACCAGACTGATTGACCATAGCTGCTGTCATACAGTATACATGACATAAAGTATATTACTTATATACCCAGTAAAAACATATCACTTATGTTCTTGTTATCAAACACTGTCATTTCTCATCTTTCTAAATGGTCAGGGGACAAAAATGACCTGGTCACTTTATTTTAAGGTACAATGCTTGCTATTAACAAACAATTAACTATGGCTTTTAGCTCAGTAAATTTATTGTGGACATTTTGTCCTTTAGGTATTGAGTGCTAGCTAAACTAACTAAAATAAAAAAAAAGTTAAGTTTTACCGGGAAGTATAATGAGCAATTCTATGCAAAGGTCAACCTTGCCATGAAAAAAAATACATTTTTACCAAAATAGCGAATTATTTTTGTGTTGGACTGTAAAAATACTCAAAAATGTCTTTGCCAATGTTCTCAAACAATTATATTTGATTTACCAATGTCACACAAGTGACAATTTCACATTCACTTTTTTCCGTTTTTTTCCTCATAAATGTTTATTTTATTTTTTTCATTTCAAGCATAAAAAATGTTTAGAGATCGATATTTTTCTGATCCCATAACTCTGTGGTCAGTTGTTTTGCAAAATAAACAGATCTAAAAATATAAACAGTTTCAATATAATGTTAACGTAGACTTTCTCTGTGAATTTATGTTTTAAGTTTTTACTGCAATATATGTCACATCCATATCGCTGGAATTGCTCTGTGTCTTCTGCATAAATTTAATTTGGAACCTTGAGAGAATTAAAACTGAGCAGCTAATAAAGCAAAAAATAATTGGGCCCAAAATGGGGCCCTGCTGCACCCCAAGCATAACTGAATCTGGAGACAAGAGAATTCTACACAAAAAAAGGATTAAAACATGAAACAAACAAATGTGCATCTTTATTGCAGATACCCACCTTGATTTGTAAGCTTTTTTAAAGAATGAATGATTCATTGTATTGCATTTACATTCAACAATACCAAAAGTGTGCATTTTCTTAAATTCACAAATTGTACCAGGTAATTTAACATTCTTAACAGGGCTGATTCAGTGCTACAGCTCGGAAATCATACCAAAAAGCACAGAGGATGTGCAAACTGTAGTAAGATGTCAAAGTTGAGATCTTTAGAAAAAGGCTTGCACAAGAACGGTTTCCTAAAAATCACAGCAAACCCTTACCTCTGACTGAAAGTTCTATAACAACTAAGATAGTTGCAGTTCATGAGAAAAAGTTCAAATAATGAGCTTAAATCATCTAGTGGAAGCCATGTTCAAGTGAAAAAAAGAAAGTCCAGATTATTTGATGAGGAAAAGTCATTCGACAGAACAGCAGTTGTGTCTCACACCTGCGTGTGTGTGATCTGTAATCTCTGATTTATGTCTGCTAGCATCAGCACCCCGTTGCTTGTGTATAGTTCATCTTTTAGTCATGTCTGTGTCAGTGTTTAGTTGGAGGCACTTCTTGGCATCCTATCCTGGCAGAGAAATGTCCTCCTGCTGAATTGTTCGAAGGTAAGCCACATCCAAGATGCCTGAGTGGAACTGTAGACAAACGCTGTGGCAAAACAGGATCCTGCTCCTTCATTAGACATTTATGAATGCAAGACCTATGAGGCTGTTAGGAATACAGAGCAAGGAAAAGAAGAGAGAGTGATATGAAAGTGCATGTGGGAAAAAAACAGCATCAGTAAAGTGAAATAAAAAAAAAGTATTTGTCTTGTGAGTATGTCAAAATGTTACAGACATGAAATTCCCTTGTAATGCTAATGAGTTTTGGGCTATTGACAAGACACTCATGTTGCTCAATTCTATTATTTAAAAATACATGAAAAATAACACTAATACAAAGTGAACTGAATATACAACTTATTTTGTGAACTGTAATAGGATCCAAATATAGTGTGTTAAAGAGTAGTTAAAACAAGCAGGGGTCAACATAGCAATATAATAGTGTAATCCACAAAGTAATGATGACTGCATTTAAAACACTAATCAGAATCAGAATCAGTTTTTTTGCCAAGTGTGCTCCACATACAAGGAATTTGCTTTGGCTACAGAAGCTTCTAGTGTACATAATGTGACAAGTGACAACACAGAATAAATATGAAAAAAGACAATAGACATTAAACAGAGATGCGGTCAGTCCAACAATCTGGATGTGACAGATTTGTTATAAATATACAGGTTATAAGGTGCTGTGTACAAATGCGTAAGTATTGCATTGTATAATGTTATAAGGTGCTGTGTACAGATACGTAAGAAGTATTGCAATGTATTTGTTATAAGGTGCTGTGTACAAGTGCGTATGAGAAAGTATTGCATGTTTAATGCACAATAGGAAAATATTAACTGTTCATGAGGTAGATGGCCTGAGGAAAGAAACTTTTCCTGTGTCTGGCTGTTTTTGTGCTCGGTGCTCTGTAGCGCCGTCCAGATGGTAACAGTTCAAACAGGAAGTTTGCTGGGTGTGAGGCGTCCAGGGTGATTTTTTGAGCCCTTTTACTCACTCTGGAAGAGTTCAGTTCTTGAAGTGTAGGAAGGGTAGTGCCAGTGATTCGTTCAGCAATTCATAAACCTTTAAAATCTTTACAATTCTTCTTTTTCGAATCAGTGTTTGGAGTGTTATCAAATTGGCAAGGTCTTGTGATTTCAGTAAGCAGGGCTTTATACGTTTTTAAAATGTGTCAAAATTGTAATAGTTTTCTGCTTGGGGTGATCTTTGTAATACTATAAAATCCACATGAATCAAACAGCTTCATTTGGATCATTTAGCAAAGAAATTGGATAAATTGTTTAGAATCTTTGAAAAGCTTTGTTTTTCCCATCACTACCACAAATATTTTGAAACAAGCCAGGCAGAAACAGGAAAGAAGGAACACGCACAGAAACATCAGTAACAAACAAACAAGACTGCGCAGTGAGGGAGTGAATGATTGTGCTTGTATAATCTGGATTGTGAACAAGAGCAAAACAAATCGAGTGTAGTTGAGGAAATGTGCAACAGCTGTAATTGGATGATTGGTGCAGGGAGTTGTGGGAGGTGTAGTCCAGGTCAATGATAGAGAGGGGGTGCCATCTTGTGAAGATTGTGCCTCTCCTGCTATTAACCATCACACAAGTATTATATTTCCAGGTTCTGAATTTTTGAGTGGCATAAAATACAAAATATAACTGTGATGACTGAATATTGTTATAAAGAAAAAATCAAGGTGAAAAAATATAAGTAAAAATTGATATTTGGAAAAGAAAAATGTATGTATGCATGTGTATACATACACATATTTACACAGTTAAAGTCAGAATTATTAACCCCCCCCCCCACCCTTAATTATTAGCCCCCCTGTTTATTTCTTTCCTTAATTTCTGTTTAATGGAGAGAAGTTTTGTTCAACACATTTCTAAACATAGTAGTTTTAATAACTCATTTCTAATAACTGATTTATTTTATCTTTGCCATGATGACAGTAATATAATATACTACTATATACTGTAATAATATTTGTCTAGATATTTTTCTAGACACTTCTATACAGCTGAAAGTGACATTTAAAGGCTTATCTAGGGTAATTAGGTTAACTAGGCAGGTTAGCTACAACCCATCACTGGGAAACATTCATACACACTCATTCACACACATACACTAGGGCCAATTTAGCTTACCCCAATTCACCTATAGTGCATGTCTTTGGACTTGTGCGGGAAACCGGAGCACCCGGAGGAAACCCACGCCAACATGGGGACAACATGCAAACTCCACACAGAAATGCCAATTGACCCAGCCGAGGCTCAAACCACCAAACTTTCTTGCTGTGAGGCGATTATGCTACTCACTGCGCCACCGTGAGGCCCTCACCTTAAAATGGTTCTTAAAAAACTGCTTTTATTCTAGCCGAAATAAAACAAATTAGACTTTCTCGAGAAGAAAAAAATATTATCAGACATACTGTGAAAATTTCTTTGCTCTGTTAAACATTTGGCAAATATTTAAAAAAGAAATAAAAGAAAAAGAAATGCTTCTCCTTTGATAGTAACAGCAAATGAGTTCATGAATAGTTCTCATTTCAAATGCATGTTTTGTTTTTTATTGCTATCAAATGTAAATAAAATACAAAAGACATAAGTATGTATATGAAGCAAGCACAATGAAAGGAATCAAAAATGATTTCTTTAAAATGACTTTTTCTAAAAAAAATAAGTGCAAACACCTCAGGCTTTATACGATATAGTTTCCTGTGTTGTGACAGTAGCTCAAAAGCTTCTTATGTTTGATGCTGTACTGAGAGCAGTAATGCTGTGACGTCTCTGAGTCATGTGAGCTGCTCTTGCTTGAATAGAATGGTCCTTCATGCATCACTTCTTTTGTGAGTTAACCCTCGTCTCTGACAGCGGTCCAAGAGTGAGGCATAAGTGAATGTACAGCTCATCTAGATGCCAGATCTCCATCCACACTCCTCAGGCTGTTAGTGGATCAGCAGAGGGGCTACACTTAAGAAAGGGCTCTTCAAATATAAAAAGACACTATGTCAGACGGTGAGTTCATCTGAGATTTTAAAGGGATAGTTTAGCCAAAAATTCAATTTGTACTGACCTTTCACTTCTTCCAAACCTGTTTGAGTTTCTTTCTTCTGTTGCACACATAGGAAGATGTTTAAAAAAATGTTGATAGCCAAACCATTGATGATAACCACTGACTTCAATTGTATTCTTTGTCTTGCTATGGAAGTCAGTTTTTATCATTGACTCTTTGGCAACTAATATGCATCTCTTGAATCTCAAGAATCTCTTGCCAGTTTGAAAGTAGATGAGGTTTTTATTCATTTTTAAGTTTTTAAGTAACTGTCCTTTTAAGGCCATAGTTTGATCGTCCAATATATAATAATAGTCATTATAATAATAACAGCAACAACAATAATAATGAACCTACCTGTCATAGCTTGCGTTGCAAAAAAAAATTAAGCTTTGCATTGTTAGCACTTCTTGTGTTATTTCCTCCTTAATGACTTGTTGTTTTCCTTGTTTGTAAGTTGCTATGAATAAAAGTGTCATTATATAATGTTGTTGTTGTTATAATATGCAGATGAATATTTATTTCTTATGGATGAAAATTAGCTTCTGGCTAAATCCGGTAGAATGTATCAAACAGAAACATTAATAAAGAAAAAAGTGTGCATGGTTGTTTTTCGTATAATATTAAATAGCATTAATTATTTTGTTATATAATTATTTTTTGATCATTGTTATATAATAGTCCTTATTGATGTGCTTTGCATTATTGATATACATTTTATATTTGCTTCAAGGTGTATTAGGTAATCTTTACACATTTTAAACAAATAAATTGCCCTTTTTTCAGTTCTACAAAATTGTTTATGACTGGAATACATTTCGGTTAGTTTTTCAATTTGTTTTGACCAAATTTACATTTGTTTGTTTTATTGTTGTTGTTATTATTTTAAAAAACTATCATTTATGTCACAAAAGGTTGCACTGTATCAGCATTGCTGTGAAAATGTGATAACCTAGAAATTTCAAAAAGAACCATTGTACTGTTTAGGTACTAATGCTGTATGTACATTTCAGTTATCAATATGGATGCTTTGACATTTTTAATGTGTATCTGTTAAACATTTCCCCAGTGACAACGTACTCACTAGACTCACCAGATGGCACTCCATTCACCCATACACTCCACAAGTCACCCGGACTACACATCCTATAACTCTTTGCATCTCACACCTGATACTTATCACCAACTTAACTTTGATTACACACACACCTGCAGCTAATCAACACACTCATATTATCGCCTACTACTCGAGTATGTACTACATTTGAATTTGAATTTACTACACAACTTTCTGATGGTACCAATGGCATAGTGATTAGTGCGTCGACACATACAGTGCACTCTGGTGCTCACGGCGACCCGAGTTCGAGTCCCGCCTCGAGGTCCTATGCTGATCCTTCCCCTCTCTCTGCTCACCACGCTTTCCTGTCAATATTCTCTTCTGTCCTATCCGTTAGGTGAAAATACTTCCTATATAGTATTAATGTGAGTAGTATGAAAGAAATTTGGACGTACTACATATGCCATTTGTTATTGTAACTTGACCTACCTGCGTCAGTTGCATCACTTAACTTCCATTCATAAATTCTCTCACGTGGCATCGTGGGAAAGTGTAGTGTCTAACTGAAAGTAATAGGTCACCCAGGTGTTTTGGACCTACAGTACTGTTTTTGGAATAATATCAATTCAGACATATACACATACTGTTTTTCACAAACTATATAGTAGGGAAGTATGCAATTTTAGACACAGCCTCTGTCTCTTTGCTAAATCTCATTAGTTTCACGTACATTTCTGAACATTTTTTTGTTCTTTATTGCTTGTTGTTTGTATTATTTATTGTTTGTTTTTAATTTTGCAATGTTTCCATGTGTATGATTGATTGCTGGCTGTCTCGACGTGTTGCCTCTACACTCTTTTTGGATTACACCTGACACTTGTGTTTGCACCTGTTTGACCCCTGCCTGTTTGGCTGTTTTCAATAAAGCTGCTTTTGGAACCTTACCTCTGTGTACACATTCCCATACATAACAGACAGCTTGTGCATTTTTATTTCTGAGAGTGTATAGCCTCATTTACTGTACGTACTTATTTACACACCCACATAATGGTCTTTGAAATATTCAAAAGTTATTGAATTGTCATAAAGTTTCCCCCTTTCATAATGTGTTGCTAAAAAAATAGTACATTTGAAATTAAACTCTGCTTAATTTGTTTATTGCATGTTTTATATTAAACTTGTCCAGCATGCAGGTTGAATGCCATGAAACTGAATAATACAAGTGTAACAGGTCAGGCATATTTCCCTCAGAACAAGCATATTGAGCTGTAATTGTGTGTGAGGGGCTCAGGTTGCAGATAAGAGATGAGTGTCAGATGGGACAGGTGTGGAGTCTGTGCTCTGACAACTCAGCTTTTTATCATGGCTGACGCTGCGATCGATACTAGACATCCACCCCTCTGCTCTGTGCCAACAAACACACCACGCTCACACACACGCACCCCATACTGTATCACATATCACAGCATGAAGTTTGACAGAGTATAGCACCTTTAAATTCATCAAGTATCAAAGCATTTAAAAGTTTAATTAAATAATTTGAAGAAACATATTATATTCTGCAGAAAGTGTTCTTTTTGGAACATGAGCTTCTTGATCTGAGGCTTGGATGTTTTTGAAAGCATGCTGGTGTTTGTTTTATTTTGATATATTCATTCATTTTCTTTTCGGCTTAGTCCCTTTATTAATCTGGGGTCGCCACAGCGGAATGAACTGCCAAGATATCCAGCATTTGTTTTACGCAGCGGATGCCCTTCCAGCTGCAACCCATCTCTGGAAAACATCCATACACACTCATTCACACGCATACACTACGGACAATTTAGCTCACCCAATTCACCTATTTCACATGTGTTTGGACTTGTGGGGGAAACCGGAGCACCCGGAGGAAACCCACGCAACCACAGGGAGAACATGCAAACTCCACACAGAAATGCCAACTGACTCAGCCGAGGCTCGAACCAGGGACCTTCTTGCTGTGAGGCGAACGTGCTACTCACTACGCCACCGTGGCGCCTGTTTTGATATATTTTATTTTTTATTTAATTTTTTTTAAGTATATGGTTATGCATAAACTGTAATATCTCAATGTTACAATATTGTTTTTAAGAATTGTATTGTTAATTTATAACTCAGGCTCATTCTGAAAATGTACTGCTACAGTATATACATTTCTGCGATCCACAAGAGGCCGCTGTGTATGCTTTTTGACATCTCAAATTTTTCTCATGAGTGCCATTCACGCCTGCTGTTCTCGTAAAAAAATCCACCTGAGGCCGCTGTCGACTGACTTTTTGACTGACTGAATGACCGATCGACTGACCCACCCTCCCCCTTCGCTAAACCCAACCAATAGTATTCTAAAAAGCACAGATTGACCCACCCACCCCTTTCCCTAAACCCGACCGACAGATTTAAAAAGCAATTCAGAAAAAGAAAAGCCCTCATCTGATTTTTACCACATTTTACCCCATTCTCACCCTGTTATTTACTTATTTAAAAAATTTGGCTTCTGTTTTTGTCTTACTGGACAAACTGGTAACAGCCAGAAAGCCGTCCATACGGACGTAAGTGGTCAGCTGGTAAGCGTGAAAAGGAATGCCGTCATACCGTCCGTAGCATTCATTTAAAAAATTTAATCCAGTCATACGTACTTCCGGCTACATAATTTGCGATCTCTAGAAATGTAGGTTAATGTTTTCAAAATTAGCCGATGTTGTTAATTTAATGTAGTCAGCACTGTGGTTGAGTGGTTAGTGCTGTAGCCTTACAGAAAGACAGTTGCTAGTTCGAGTCCCGGCTGGGCCAGTTGCCATTTCTGTGTGGAGTTTGCATGTTCTCCCCGTGTTTGTGTGGATTTTCTCCAGTTGTTCCAGTTTTCCCTACTGTCCAAAGACATGCGCTATAGATGAATCGATTAAACTAAATCGGCTGTAGTGTGTGTGAATGTGAGTGTGTTTTGGTGTTTCCCAGTACTGGGTTGGGGCTGAAAGGGCATCCACTTCGTAAAACATAAAAATATGTATGCCGAAATAGTTGGTGGTTCATTCCGCTGTGGCGACCTCTAAAATAGACACTAAGCTGAAAGAAAATGAATGAATGAATAATTTAATGTAGTAAAATAACAACCTAAAATATAAATGAATGACCATCATATAAATACATAAATCAATAAATGCAAAATAAAAAGGACATGTAAAAATAGAATTCAAATTCAATATTTTAACTATATATTTATAATAGAAATGTTTAGTTCTAATAAAAATATTTAGTTATAAAAAATATATAGTTATAATAAAAATATGTATTATTTGGTAACTTAGATTTTAGATGTGTTTAGCTCAATACATGTTTGTATTTTATTGACTAGATGGTTGTGGCATTTTAGTAGCCTGACACCATTAAAAAAAAAAAAAAAAGTCCTATAATTCTGTCACCATCAAACAGTGGATAAATATGAAAATGACACTCTTGCTTTTTTGTGTGAAACAATGATGAAACGCTAGTCATGTAACAGCAGCAACAACAAAGGTGTAAGTTTGGTTCACATGCTCCAAATCTTCTCCTTTTTTTGTATGTATCTCTGTGGCAGAGTTATAGCACCGCATACTACAGTAGATTTTTTTCTGTCAGTTTCACTGATTTTGTATGTGAAGATATATCTTGAGACAATGCAGAATTTACCGATTTTTTTAGAACATGAAAAAAAGTTTTGATAAGGAAAGTGTGGATAAATCCTAAATGGAAACTAAAACAAATAAGCATGAACCAATAAAACAAAATTGTGAAATATAAATGTAAAAAATATATAATAATGTTTTATGACACTAAAATACACTAAAGCTTTATATATGTAATACAGTAATGCTGCTCTTTTATGAAAAAGCATTACTACTGTATATCTCAATGACGCTAAAATAAAATAATGCTATTTATAAGTAATAGAGTAATTCTGCTTATCATTTACAGAGATGTACGAGTGGAGCAGATGTTCCTGCAGGGACATGAGCATCTAAATCTGCCCTATCAGACCTTGCTGTTTACAAAAGCATGCTTTATGTTGCTGGATTATGTTGAACAATTTCACCTATTAGCCTTATGGCCACATGAGCCCAGATGGTCTTATTCATACAAGACTGTCCTCTGCCTTAATGCAGATCTAAAGACACTCACGAGTACAGATTGAATTCAAACCTGTCATTTCTGTGAATACCAGTGTGTTCAAGAATCCGTTTTTGGCAGTTTTGTTGGCAAGACTGAATTGAGTTCAGAGAGGAAAACAGTTTGAGTCTGAATGTATTTTTGATCAAACTCTACCTCTGCTTCTGTCTGTCTCTGGATCAGGTGAAAAGCGAGTATGAGCAGCTGCAGGAGGCTCTGTACACTGTGACAGTGGAGAGAGATTGCGCTCTGTTGGAGAGGACTGAGCTCCAAGGCAAACTGGAGAACCTAGAGCAGGTGCTGAAGGTGAGAGTCAGCGTCACTCATATTATCAATTACAGAGGTTTTCTTTAAAGGCCTGTGTGTGTCTGTCTGTCTATCTATCTAAGTATCTGTCTGTCTGTCTGTCTGTCTGTCTATTCATCTGTCTGTGTGTCTGTATGGTTTTAGGGCCACTGTTTCTGTATGGCTCCGTATATGATATGTTCTGTGAAAAAAAAACAGGATTCTGTCAAATAAAGATGAAAAATTAAGTTCAGTAGACTTTAAACATTTTAAGCAATATAGCTATTCAGTCAGGAGCGAGTGATTTCTCTGTCTTTTGTTGTTTGATTAACTTTAAAAACACAAACTGCAGGAGTAAGATGTTATCCAGACATGTAGCACACAACACATCACTGTTTACAATTGTCAGGTGTTTACTAAGCACGGATCTTTAATAGATTCCATGTAGATCAGTGTTACTAAGGCATAAGTGATCGAATGCTCATCAAGTCGGCCATATTGAAAGAATTATTCTTACCGATTTTTACCGTTCAGAAGCAAGACTTAATTTACCTGTCTTAACATTTATTTACAATTTTTGAGCACATTCAAGTTATCTTCCAGCCTTGATCTATCTATCTATCTATCTATCTATCTATCTATCTATCTATCTATC
>CAIGQQ010000306.1:2102948-2164293 GCA_903798035.1 Danio albolineatus
TCTATCTATCTATCTATCTATCTATCTATCTATCTATCTATCTATCTGGATATCTATCTGGATATCTGTCATGTATGTCTGTCCGTCATGTCTATATATGCTAATAGTACTGAATAAAAATAATAAAGTAAATAATGGCAGGATTAAAAATGTCCCTTAATGAGAATGTGTCCTGTGCTTAATTGATTAATTAATTGTCATAAAATTATTGTCACAATGTAACAATTTTTAGAGGATGTAAAATAGTAAATACTAAATACTATTTTGGGTTGATGGGTGAAACATGTGAGATTTGTAAGTTATTTAAAGATCCAAATGTTTCAAAAAGGGATCTGTTTGGAGCAGATAATTAAATATTTATATATATTATATATTTATATAATGTTGAGTTGAGTCCAGCTATTATGATTAGCAGGCTGTTTGGTGGCAAAGTAAAAATATTATACATATATATTGTAGTCCTTAATCTTATTGTGAAGTTTCAGTATCTAAACCAGGGGTGCTCAACCATAATCCTGGAGATCTACCTTCCAGCAAAGTTTAGCTCCAATCCTGATTAAACACATCTGAACCAATTTATTAGCACCCGAACAGCACTTCATAATTACAGACGTGTGTGTTTGATATGTTGCAACTGAAATCTGCAGGAAGGTAGATCTCCAGGAACAGGGTTGAACACCCCTGATCTAAACCAATGACAGAAACCCAACTGACCGTGTTTAAGGTCCTTTTAGATCATAACCTTCACTTTCATATTTTCACCTCTATTTTTTCTCCACCTGTATTTTTTTGTGATGTCACAGGTTTGTTTTTTACCTTTTAGAACTGTCTATCGCCCTCAAAGTGTGGATCTGTGATCGACTAGGAGTCCTGGAGCGCCCCTCCCCTCCCCTAACGTCTAACCCTGTCCTGTCCTGTCCCTCCCCTCTCCCTGCCTCCTTCCATATTTTTCATTCACCAGGTATCTCTAAAGACTTTACAGAAGCCAGCACTAACTGAATGTGGACCTTTTGACTGAGTACTAACAGCTGATCTGGATGCTGTATGCGATCTGAATGGTCAGCCGGCTAAGGAATGCGTTTGTGCATGACTCAACAGTTATGCACAATTATTACACCCTTCCCTTCACAAAATAGACTAACCCAGCTCTACCTTTGAATGTGAGGTTATAAATGCTGTTAATACTGTTTAAATATATGCTGTTTTTTTAACTAATGTACAAAGTGTGAAATATGTTTTTAAAAAGAAATTAAGAGATTGACTGGTAGTAGAACACAATTCTGTGAGGGTGATCAAATGAATGAATGAATGAATTAAATGTATTATATATAGTGATTATATATAATTATATAAAGTGATTACATGAATGAGTGTGTGAATAATTGACTTAGGGCGTACTCACACTATGCTATCCGAACCGTGCTCAGGCCCATTTCCCGGATAAGTTTAGAAGTGTGAGTGCGCTGAATCGGGCTCACTTGGGCTTTGGTGCGGTACGCTTGTAGTGGGCGTGCAAAGCTCTCCTAAGCCCGAAACTGAAGAGAAGACGTGACTTTTAGGGGCCTGTTTCATGTGGATTTATTAATCATTCTTACTGTTTAATGAACGCACACTGTCGTAGATCATTAAAGACGCAAACCCCTTACTGCACGACGGCTGCACCTTTAGTAAACCTTGTAATTCCTGCAGCATGAGGACTTTATGATTGTTTATGAGCGTCAGCAGTGGCTGATCTGTTCGGCGGAATATTTGACTGTGTGTCACTGCATATCAAACGACTAAAACGATATAATGATATAAAGAAATCTCCACTGAAATCTCCGAGAGCGCTTCTCTTACACTGAACAGCGCATCATCAATGACGTAAGCGTGCCCAGGCCCAATGCAATGAGAGTGCGGGCCGTCGGGGGAGACGGGAGGGGGGACAAGCCTGCTTTGGCCTGGTTAAAGGGAACTGTACATAGTGTGAGTACGCCCTTAGTCAATTAATTAAAGGGCCACGAAATCCCCCAGTCTCAGCCGAATGTTTTCACACCTCTAGTTTGGAAAAGCACAGGAAAGTGGGTGTGTCCAGCTAGGTTTAGGTAGGAGTGTTGGGGGAGGGAAAGAGGGAAGGTTTTGCATAAAAATGGGAGTTTCCATTTGTGCACGCGCTGATGTTCACACAGAGGCACAACAAACACACAGACGTAGGGGGAGAAAGACAGTCACTGTGTTTACATGGACATCAGTAATCAAATTATTTGCCAAATTATTAATTTGTCGACTTTAATGGCACTTTCTCTTTAATCAAGGAACATTTCTTGCATTCCCCCGTGAAAAATGAGATGCGAGAAACTGCTAAGAGTGCGTTTTTAATGGAGTGTTTGATACCGCGCAGCGTATGATAGAAATAAACCCTCCGCATTTCTCTGTAACTTGTGCTCTCGGTAGGTAGCGGCAGAAAGCCGTGATGCGGCGTTTATATTTTTCCAATCGGAGAGCGAATCTACAGCGGATCTTTCAGTTTATAATACTCTAGTGATGTTAGCGTACTGTACACTCAGTAACAGTTCTAATCATGTTGACTAAGGTCTGTCTATAAACACTCAAACAGTACTGCTGACGAAACTAACTTTCCCATCTGAATAAACAAACAAAGAGCACAGATCGAGTACTTACCAAAGACAGGACAATCAACATGAACTGGAGCTGTGTATTTTTTTAAAAGGAGGCGAGCGGTAAATCCGGATTTCACCATTTCCAGATGCGGAAAGCTCACGGGTGAAAAAAAAGTTTCTGCTGCACACGCGTGGGAGTCCAGCTGCGCTCTCATAGCGGGAAATGAAAGCAAAACCTTGTTGCAGCACATAAACACAACACTGGCAACCTGTGTCTTCAAACAATTCTTCTTCTTCCACTTGTTTTAACAACACAGCGTGGCTCTTCCTTGCCGACTGAACACTAACAGGCACAAACAATCTTCGAAGCGATCATGAATATTAATGAAGTTGCGCCACATTCACAATAGAGCGTGCTGGTTAGTTCGAACCAAGTCTTTGTCATGAATTAATGCCACACGCTCAGAGACGTCAGGATGTACTCACCGGTACAGACGTCCACTCTCCACGCTGGAATACACGCATAGATCTCATCGGCGTGACGCAGCTTCAAAAATTCGTTTCAAACCATAAGAACGAATTTGTTCGAAATAACGCAAAAACAACCAATTTTTACTCTTTAGCGAAATATATGTGTCCTCATAGTGTTTAGCAGCGTGGGACACGTATAAAACTGTCAACAGCTCAAAAAATGTGTTTTGGTGTTTCGTGACCCTTTAATGTCAGTGAAGGAACTTGTTAATGAGCAGTTGAGTGACTGAATGACTTAATGAGTGGATGAATGAATGAAATAGTAAATATGTGAAGGATTGAGGGAGTAAACAAATGACTGTGAGTGAATTAATGAATAGATGAAAGAAAAAGGGGGAAAGATTGGATGAATGAATCAATCAATAATTTGAAGTAAAGTGTGTGACTGAATGTACATATATTATAAGTTCATTCGTGAGTGAATCAACAAATGAATTACTATGGGTGTGTGGATAAACAAATGAATGAATAAAAAATGAATCAGAAAATATAATTATTTAATAACCATCAAGCCATTTAATAGCAATTACTTAACCTAACACTTATTCACTTTAAATCATTAGATGGTTTCACATCAGTCTGATCATAAAGCATATTTCACACACAGTACAGTTTGTTTACCTTCTGAAGGTTAGACTATTCTAACCTTTCTCTTTCCCGCACTCCTCTTTCATAACAGCATGGAAAAAAAATCCCTCCTTCACCCTTTATCCCCTGTAACCTCACCTGTCACAAATGGAAAGGAAATTGCTAGGTTTTGTCACTGTATAATTTTAGCAGGTCAGACGAGCTTCTGGGGATGTTGTTGGCCAGTAATCGACGCTGATTGAACACGCTGTGTTGTTTGCACACACCCTTTCATGTACGAAGCCATGACCCTAAAGCCCTTTATTGATCGCGCGAAGCTCCATGGTTGTGCTTAGCCTGGCTGATTGACATGATGCTTCACTTCTGTTTTTGCTTTACCTGAAGGGGTGAAGCAAATGACGCAAACCTGATTGACGACAACATTTTGCTCGTTTTCAGCTCTTAAAGGGATAGTTCACCCAAAAATGAAGATTCTGTCATCATTTACTCACGCTTGTGTCATTTCAAACCCATATGCTGTCATTGCATTGCAGATAATATGCTATTATGATTATTATTATAATTTTTGGCAGTGTAGATAATTACCGTGAAAATGTATTAAAGGCAACAGCATATGGTTTCAGAATGACTCAGAATGATTTTTGGATGTGCTGTTCTTTTAAAAATATATATTTTAGCTTAGTTTTTAGTAGAATGCAGATATGTGTATGTATTTTCAAGGTGTAAGGGTGTTTACTGAATATGAGTTGGGGGTTGTGGCAGTACCTAAAATGATGCACAGCAAAAATTCCAGTGTTAAATATACAGTCAGATTTTTATTTATTAATTTTTTTGGTGTTGTTCAGTGTTAAAACTAAATTACATTTTAATCCACGAGTGTTAAAGAGTGTATATTTAAAAGGTTTTTTTTTCAGTGTTAAACTTTTAACCCAAAATGCAGTGTATTTATCACTAGTGATGAGAAGTCCAGTTTTTTGACTCAAACCAGTTCTTTCAGACAAAACAGTGATCAAACCAGTATGTTTTACTTAAACTTAAAATATATCTTGTTACATTTTAAAATGCAAAGAGTTGAATGCATTGAAATTATTTCTGAAAAGATCAATGAACATTTATTAAATTAAAACTATAGTTGATCACTGAAATCTGTCACACAGACCAATTGATAATATAGGAAAAAAGGAAATATATTTACACTTTGAAGGGTAACACACACTCCAGTTTGATGTAGGAATGAACTCTTACTGTGTTAAAATGAACTCTGTGAGTGATGCACAAATTTCACACTTTAGGAAGTGTTATTTTAACTCCAAAATGGAGGGAGTCATATGCACACCCAAGAAGTGTTAAGTTAAACTCAAATTGAGTTAAATGTACACTGATGTTTTTGCTGTGTGGATCGGTTTGTACCTGGGTTTAAAAATCAGCAACAGGGAAAAACTAAGTATAATATTGCTCTCTTTTTTTTGTTTACTGCATAAATTGTCTTGAAGTGAAATCAATTAAATGAAACAGTTCCTACGAATTAAAACAATAATAAAAATCAGTGATTAAAGTGATAGTTCACCCAAAAATGATAATTCTGTCACAACGGAATAAACAGGTATGGATCCAAATGCAAGTATAAATGATTTATTGACAGAGTCAAAATAATCATACAGGATCAAGCCAAGGTAGGACGGGGAGACAGGGCTGAGGAAGGTCGGGAAGGAAAACAGACAAGGTCCGGTGGTCACTCCTAGCAGTCCTGAACACAGATAACGGTAAGTGACTACACAACTGACACACAAAACGAACTGACACAGAAACATAGCAGCGGTGTCCATATATAGCCCTAATAATGACACTCAGCTGGTGCTAATCAGAACAGCTGAGTGATGTCATAACACGTGATCAGCCCAGACGCACCACAACAATAAACACGTGAATGATCAAAACAAAACAACCCCACGTGAAACAGACAATCCGGAGAGAGCATAAAACTGCAACCGTGACAAATTCCCTCAACATTTACTCACCCTTGACCTGTTCCAAACTAGTTTGAGTTTTTTGTACTGTTGAAAACTAAAGCAGATATTTTGAAGAATGTTGGAAGCCTGTAACCATTGATATCCGTACAGTAGTTGGAAAAACAAATACCATGGAAGTCAGTGTTTTCAGGTTTCCTGCAGTGAGTAAATTATCGCAATTTTTTTCCTAATTTTAGTTGAACCATCCCTTTAATCCAGTAATATACACTGTAAAATACACCTTCTGGGTTCCACACAATAGATTGTTGTTGGGACAACATGAAGAAATTAAAATAACTTATTAGTTTTTACAAATTGAAGTGGATTGAACATAAAACATTTGAGCTGCCCAAACAAACAAAAAACAAAACATTACTTGTTTTTTTCAGCTCTTTTTAAGTAAATAGGTTGAACAAACAGCAATCATTGTTTTTTTGAGTCCAAAATCAAACAAACAGCATTCTTCAGAATTTGCCAGAATAGCCATGTCAATAAAGGCTCTTTAATATTTTTCCACATTTGTTTCGAGTGCCTTGGACTTACCTTTGCTGATCATTTTTCGAGTGTATAGATGGAGCCCAGATATTAGCTTGTTACTATTGCTACATGTTACTATGACTACAAATAACAATAGAGTGGGAAAATACAGTCAATTCCTGTTTTTTTTTTTTTTTTTAAATGAATATGCATGCCTAACTGAGAAACCATTACTCAAAGTTTTTGGAATAAGTAATTTCATTGTTGTAACATTAGAGTGGCAACCTGTGTTTTAAAAAAAAGAAAAAAAAGAACGAGAGTACAAACTTATCGAAAATCACAGTTAGGAATGGGGGGGCCGAATGCATATTTAAAATCCATTTAACAGGTGATATATCAGCGTATAATCACAGTTTAGCTAATAAATTTACACTAATCTGTCAATTTATAGTTTTTTTATCTTTGCTAAAATACTTAATGTAATCACACACAAAAAATGCTCTGTCATTCGGTTTACATAGACAAACAGTAGAAAAGGAGTGCAGAGGAATGCACAAGAATGTTCAGAGTGAATGGCCCCTAATTCTGAGCTGATGTGCTCAGAGAAGACCGAAATCTTAGCGTTTAGATCAGATACCAAAGGATTACAAGGAATCTCTGTTTCTGCTGCTCCTGGAGACCGATGATCTTTTATAAGCTGATATAAAAAGAGGGTCTGTAGTTTAGTGCAGGGACTCCTTTGGAGAGTTTTAACAGCATTTTGGTGTGACCTAAAAAGCATTTAAAGGACCTGCTTCACCCAAAAGGGAATATTTGATCATTTACTCACCCTAATGGCAATCTAAATGCAAAATTACATTTTCATTTCAGTTTTCACGTACCCTATATAGAACAAAAAGTAGTTCTCAACAAGCATGTCTAAGCTGCTGTTTTACTATAAAACTCAATAGCTAATGATTGCTGGTCCTCATCTGCTTTCATCTGCATGACAAAAAAAAAGCAACTTAGACATTCTTCTTAATATCTCCTTTTTGCGTTCCACTCAAGAAAGTAAGTCATCATGAGGGTGAGTAAAAGATAAGATGGTTTTCTTTTTTGGGGTGAGCTGTCCCTTTATGAATGATTGATGGATGCTCTCATTCTGTCCTCCTGCTCTCTCTCTCTCTTTCTTCTGTGTTTTCCAGCATATGCGAGAGGCTGCGGAGAGGAGGCAGCAGCTAGAATTAGAGCATGAACAAGCATTGGCCGTCCTTAGTGCCAAGCAGCAGGAGATTGACCTTCTGCAGAAGGTGAGAGGCCACACCAGACCCCAGGATCCGCTGCAGAAGACCTCGTGTCGTGTCTCAAACGACAAGGTTTCTGGTGGCTGTTTGAACAGAAGTCATTAATTTAGAGCACATTCTGCTGATACAGTAGATGCATTTCACTTGGTTTCAGGCTGGTCCAAGCTGGTGTAGATGGTTAAAGTAACACGCCACCTTCGGAAATTAATCATTTTACAAGTCGCCCAGAGTTGAACAGATGAGTTTGACCATTTTTTTAAATCTTCTGTAGTTATATCATGTACAAAGACTGACAGAAAATGAAAAGTTGCTATTTTTTAAGCTAATACTGTATGGCTAGAAACTAGTGTTGTTAATAATATTGAGTCTGGAACCAATCAGTTCGGAAATTTTACAGACGTCATTTTCTGCTAACATTTAAGCACAGTTGAGTGCGTACTTAAGCACAGCTGATTGGCTATTGGGTTCATGTGCTCAATGGAAATGACTCTGATTGGCCGTGAAGGTCATCGCTTCACCACTCTTCATTGCTGTTCACCAAGTTCAAACACAGATAGACGGACACTGGATCATTTCAAAGCCATGGATAGGTATCGGTGTCTTTTGACAAAGATACTTATTAGAACAACTATTCTCTCATTGTCGAGTAATAATCAAAGAACTTTGCTGCTGTACCATGGTTTCAGCAGATGCAATGATATTACGCTGTGCTGTTACCTAGTTACTTAGCTTGGGGCTATTTTCAGGCCTTGGGTGATATCATTTTGCCTGCTGCAGCACTGGTATCAAAATGTCTGATTTAATGATTTATGCCAAGCTAAAAGTTCTCCGACTATACCAAGTATATCTGTTTGCGGACTGCAAGACAGGGGCGTAACATGAAGGGACGTAACTTGTAGTAAGTTAGAGAGGTGTAACTTGCCGTTATCAAGATCCCATTGAACCATGTGAGATGTCACAATGAGATGTTGTTAGCAAGATGGAGGAAATACTTAACAGAGCTCAAGTCTACGGTGATAATTAATCGACATCCATATTTTTATTAAACTTTTGCTTTTATATTATTTTTATTTCGGGTGCCACGGTGGCGTAGTGAGTAGCACGTTCGCCTCACAGCAAGAAGATCGCTGGTTCGATCCCCGGCTAGGCCAGTTGGCATTTCTGTGTGGAGTTTGCATGTTCTCCCCGTGGTTGCGTGGGTTTCCTCCGGGTGCTCCGGTTTCCCCCACAAGTCCAAAGACATGCGGTACAGGTGAATTGGGTGACATAAATTGCCTGTAGTGTATGAGTGTGTGAATGAGCGTGTATGGATGTTTCCCATAGATGGGTTTCAGCTGGAAGGGCATCTACTGCGTAAAACATATGCTGGATAACTTGGTGGTTCATTCCGCTGGGGCGACCCCAGATTAATAAAGGGACTAAGCCAAAAAGAAAATGAATGAATGTAATTCTTGCTTGTACTTATTACAATATATAAAAAAATAAGTGATTATACTAGTTTTTAAATGTTTAAACATATTGCTGACAAATGGGTAAAGCAAACAAAAGATCATTAATTTGTATAAAATGTTATACAAAATACAGCTAGTCACACTCTGTATTATTTTATTATAATTCAGATACTGAAGGTTTTGTTTAAATATTTGTGATTTCTTAAATAGTTTTTTCATTTGAAGTTATTGTTAAAATTGTAGTAGGTATATTGTGGTTTTGTTATTTATGCATATGAAGTTAAACAACGAAAAACTATGCAAAGCAAGACTTGTAATATAAAGCACTGCCTGGTTTGTGTATAAGGGGTTTTGAAAACATTAATGAGGATGCATTGTAAAATAGTTTCAAGATCATTTCGAAAGATTTTCATATAATGAAACAAAAAAGAGGTTAGTTTTTTTGTTAGTTTTTTGTTTGTTTGTAAATGAACCCTGTGACAAAAAAAGGCTAAAGTTGTAGAAATATAGTAACAAAATCGAGTTGTCAAATGTCTCCTAATGAAGAGAGATGTTGAATGAAAAAGTGTTTCTGCAGTTTGACATAACTCGCTGAAATATTCCTCATATTTTCATGAAGACAAAAGTGCTGCTGTGTCACCGTTCAGAGTAAATGACTCTCTAATGAAACGGCAGAGCAGGTGATCAGATCTGACATTTTCTCCGGAACGCGAGATGAAGCGTTTGAGTTATTGTCTGTCTTTATTGAATAGAGTGCTGTGATTACAGAGCAGAATAAACAGAGGAAATGACATACACAATGGCCCTCATCAGAAGAGTTTGTCTGCATGCATGTCTCTGAAACGTTTTCTCGTGTCGTGACGTTTAAACAGATGTTTCTCTGCTCATGGAGAACTGAACGCTGTTCCCCACAGCTGCACAGAAGTACAATCATTGACCCTACAGTCCTCCATACCTAAAGCTTATTCAACTAGACTCTTCTTTTCACAAATTTCCATAAAACTAATCAGAATTGTTTTTGTTTTCATGTTTTGAATTGCAAATCAATGTAAAAATGTTCATGAAATGCAGTCCCAGATATTTGTATAATATTTGTTGAGGTTAGTTTGCAAACTAACTAACTATATAATAATATATATAGTCAAGCCCGGAATTCATTATACTGGGGTATTATTTTGGGCTTAACTGTATATATAATTATTATATAGTTTGTTTGTTTGTGAACTAACTATATAATAATAATAATAATAATAATAATAGTAATAGGGGCGCCACGGTGGCCGAGTGGTTAGCACGTTCGCCTCACAGCAAGAAGGTCGCTGGTTCGATCCCCGGCTGGGCCAGTTGGCATTTCTGTGTGGAGTTTGCATGTTCTCCCCGTGGTTGCGTGGGTTTCCTCCGGGTGCTCCGGTTTCCCCCACAGTCCAAAGACATGCGGTACAGGTGAATTGGGTAAGCTAAATTGTCCATAGCGTATGTGTGTAAATGTGTATGTATGGATGTGTTTCCCAGAGATGGGTTGTGGCTGGAAGGGCATCCGCTGCGTAAAACAAATGCCGGATAAGTTGGCGGTTCATTCCGCTGTGGCGACCCCGGTTTAATAAAGGGACTAAGCCGAAAAGAAAATGAATGAATGAATGAATGAATAATAGTAATAGTAATAATAATAATAATAATAATAATAATAATATAAAGTCAAGCCCTGGGGTATGAATAATTTCGGGCATATATATATATATATATATATATATATATATATATATATATATAAATAAAATAATAATTTAGCATCCTCATTCACTGAATATAACTTGAACAAACACTCTTTTCTGGGAATCATTTCATCATTTCCAAGTAATTAAATACTGTAGATAAATGAGCATAATATGAAACATGTCGTATTTCAGGAAGTTGCAACATAGTTTTGTCCCATTTTAATATAAGCCTAAGATGAATAAAACTCAAATAAATATGAGCGAAAGCTGTGTAGACAAAGCAAAACACAATATATATATATATAAACCTAGTAACTCTTTGATACCATGATAACGCTACTAGAAATCCTTAAAAGCACATGACAATTGTCAAACAATGAATCTGGATCTACTGTAAATGCCATTGAAAACTCTTGGAGAGATCTGACAACTGCAGCGGATCTGAGAGATTTGGAGCAGGTTGCAGAAGATGAGCCGATCTGCCAGTAGACAGATTTGGGAACGTGTAGGAATATTTTTGGCCATGACTTTCATTATGAGCACTCCAGTGACATTAATGACGTCATGTCTTATTTTTGTGTGGTTTACAGGCTCAGGTTGAGGCTAAGAAGGAGCATGAAGGTGCCGTCCATCTGTTAGAGGTGAGCAACCATGTTTACTCATGAGTGCTAGTGCGTGTGTGTGTGTGTGTGCGCACATTTGCATGCTTTTTAAGTCATATCTTAGATGAAAGTACAGCACATTCCACATGCGTCATCATATCATTTCTCATATTAGCCGAAAATCTGGCTACTATATGAGTCATGTCTTTGCCTACACTTTTTATGACATTTAAAGTCATTCAAACGAATTTATTAAAGCTGCAGTCTATAACTTTTTGTTGAAAAAAAATCAAAAATATATATTTTTAAGCAAGTGCACAACCAGTCTGTGTTTAAATATGCCTACCTGGTTCATAATAGTAAGCATGTAATCACTGTATATTTTCTGATTTGAGAGGTACTAGGTTTCTTCCATTCATCTTAGCTTCACATCTGTGTACATACAAAAATACTTTAAAAACTTAATCGCATGAATCATTTATAGCATTTACAATCTTTACATTAGGTTCTATACATTGCTAAGCTATGCGAACAGACGTTGAATGGTGTCACTTGTGCGTGTACATTCAAAGAAAACAGTGTTTAGAATTTTTAAATAAAGTGTCTTCTCAGCCAGTCATCCGCTCACAGCATGTCGGAAGACAAAATGCTGGATATACGGATTATAAATTCATTCAGCACTAGAAAACAGGCATAAGGTCTGTTTAAATATATTTTTGTTAGCTTATATTGTGAAAGTACATGTAAAATGCTGAATATAGTGCTGTTTAATGCACTTTTATGCATCATGTCATATCACTCTGCTCTTACTGTAATTTTTCTTGAGTGTAGGGACACCAACATCTGTTTATACAGAGGTTGATATTAATATTTTTATTGTAATTATTTTTTAAATGCAGCTTTTTATACACAGTTTGATGCAAACAGTATCACACTGGCATGCGAGTCATTTCCTCTTTTGTTTAGCCAAAGATTATGCGCCACTCCTTTTTTAAGCTACTGATTGGCCAACGTTGATTTATTCTTAAGGTTATATTGCCATCTGTAGATTGGCATGCTCTTAATGGTGCATACGTGTGTGTTTTTGTGTTTTAATGTGGACTGAATTATTATTTATTTAAAAATACCATTTTATGTATTTTGACGTGGCTTTAATTGTATAAATAAAATTCTTATTTGCGCTAAATTGCTAAAATGTAGAATCTGTGATCCGTGATCTGTGAAATCTCAAGATTTATCTCCAATCACATTGCAAATAACAGCAGTTTCAACTTTTAAAGATAGTCAGCGATTAAAAAGGCTGCAGCTTTAAATAAATGTTTTAATAAATGTCTTTGACAACCAGCTTCATTACTAAATGTTTTAAACAAACATGCATTTATAATTTATTTGCCATATTCTGATTTCTTATTTTCATTCATTGCTCCCATTAGTTGGCAATTTAAGGAAACTGGGGGGAAACTGTATTCATGTCGGCTCTCGGTGACTTCTGAAGAAATGCTCATGTGTGCAACTGTGATTTGTTTGGTTTCTTGCATCTCTTGTCACTATGTTACTGGTCTTTTTTTTTTTTTTTTGCATATACAGAATCACTTGGACAGCATGCAGGTATTTTCGAGTTACTTCTCCTCAAAGTTGTTTCTCTCCTCCCTGTGTGACTCCTGTCACCTCGTTTTTAGCTGTCCTGTCAATACTGTACCGTTCATGTCCATAATTGATCAATACTTTTGATCTATATCGCCATAGATCAAATTATTGAGCCCAGTCTTTTTCATAGCCATTTTTTACATACCTGACAGAAGTTATGTGTTTCATAAATGTTGAAAGTATATGAACAGGTTACCTCTTGCTTGGCTGCAAGGCCAAACAAATTAATTTTAAAGTATTTATTACATAAAATAGGTCTATACGTTTCCATATATATGTGTGAGTCTATATATAAACATTAAAATATTATATAAGAATTTTTTGCTTTTTATTATTATAAATAAGTCATATTTAGTTTAGTTTTCAGTCCAAGGCCATTCAGAATTTTTGGTTTGGGCTCATTTATTTATTATTATTATTATTATTATTTTAAGTTTTATATTTTAATACATATAGTATAAAATAATATAATATAATTAATAATTTATTTTTATGCATATTATTGTTAAGAGAAATTGCATCTCAATTCAATTAAATTCCTTTTTATATTATATTTTTATGCATATTTTTTTAAATTTAACTGTGTAAATATTTTTTTGACATCATTTAAACATTAATGACATAATTCATTTTTTTTCTGTAAATTAAAAATGTAAATCTTAGGTTACAATTGCGGAAAACTGTATTATTATTGTTTTTGGGCAGTGGCATGTCATTTTTTGCTATCCAAAAACAAAGTAGTCTGTGAATACATTCTGCAGTCTATAAACGAAGGAATGAAAATTTACACTACTCTAAATGTACATTTATTTATTTTACCCTAATTAAATGAAATAGTCATGTTGCTCCATCATTTCTTCTTGAGAAGCTTTTTAAATAATGCAGAAGCTTAAACACGGGAGATAAATGAAGTTGAGGGCAGCTTGTAGTCGAGGGCATGTTCAAATGAAAACGCAAAAAAATTCTGTCGTCTGTTTGTACTCAGTGGTGAAGATTTCTCATTCACTGTCTGACCTTCTGCTCCTCCTGTGTTGCGATGCATGAGTCCTGTTAGCGCCTCATGGATATGTGCGTTTGCAGATCAGATCAGACAAAATAAACATGACTGACGGATTGCAGAACGTGACATGTCTTCCCTTTACCATCCCCCTTTAATTTCCTCACCCTAAAACCCCTATTCAGTCAATTGTGTGACATAAATGTGCATAAACATAGTACACAAGACACATCGTACTGTAAGTATAGCAGGTTCCGTGTTAAAATGCAAACTCACATGATCCTCTATGTACTAATCATGTGAGTTTCATCCAGTCATCAAGAGCTTTTATTGTTATTTTAGCATGTGTGGTACCCTCCTTTATGTGATATTACTTCCATCACTAACTTCATGAACAAAAAACGGGATTTGTTGTACAATAACAGCTAACATAGATTGACTGCTGTCTTTGTTTGATTCTGTTGAAGCTGAGAAGTGTCCTTCGCACTAAGAACACAATGAGATTTTTGGTAGGAAAAACCTCCTTTTAGATGTAGGCCGTTGTTTTTGTAGTACTGTTTGTTGGTTGCTTAACGCATTCAAAGTTGGTAGAGATTGGCTTCATTTGTTAGCGTTTATCGGTTAGTCAATATGGAAGCTTGTTTCTGCCATGGGATTATAATTAAAAAAGGTAACTGTTTTATGCTATAGATCAGATTTTTTTCTTGCTATTACAAGTCTATATCTCACAGTTCAGACTTTTCTGGACATAATTTCTATAACTTTGTATTTTGTGGTTAATGCTCTGGTGAAACATTTAGGAAATTGATTCTGAGATTATCAAAATGCATCAAAATTCTCTCTTGAAATGATTCCAGGCTTAGTTTTTAACAGCAGATGGCATTCTAGGTTAGTTTTCGATCATAAGCTCAAATGCTAACAAACAAGTTGGCTTTTTATGTCACTAGATTAATCTATGACCACTCTTGTAATTAGCTTGAACTTTTCCTAACCTTATTAATGACCCTTTTAGTTTCATGTGGTATTTGTAAGGAATTGGATGCAAGCAGCTTGCAGCCGTTTGCAAAGCACACAGCACCATCTGCTGTTAAAAACTAGTTTGAGAATCATTTTAAGAGAGAATAGCGATGCAATTTGAAAATCTCAAAATGTATACAGAATCAATTTCTTTGATTTCTTTCAATTCTATGAAAAGTTAGATTTAAAGGAAATGGGTGGAATTGCTAAAAATTCACAATTTCAAGAAACAAAACACAGTTCTTTTAAAAAAGGTCAGAATTGTGTGATATAAACAGAGAATTACTCTAAAACTGTGTCCTAACTATTATTTCTAATATTATTTATTATTAAAGCTTCTGTTTTAGAAGATTGTATGCAGTATATTGCATGTAAATAGTTGGGGCTGAACAACCACATAAACAACTATAACAATTATCACCTCAGGTGCTGATTATGTGTTTTATTCAGTGTCAATTACTACCAATGTGAGTTTGCATTAGAGGTCTGCATCAGCTGTGGGGCCGGACCAGATTTATTGCGATGTGGGAATAAATTTCCAAATAAAATGCAATAGCGGTTGGTAACACTGCTGTAATTTGAACAGGAGTGGGTGGGCCATAGCAATATAGCGTTCTTGAGTCCCAACGTTATTTTGGAACACCATATCTGTGATGTATAGCACCAGTACAGCCAGTGCTACACATGCTTAATGTATGACCAGTGCTTTCTGCACATGCATTTGATTTGCACAGTCTGTGCGTGCATCATCTGCATAACAGTCCTCAGAACGGGGTTTACCAACATAAGAGAGCAAAGTGAACATGCGCTGTCCTTCAGCTTGCATTAGAAAATAGTCAGTTTGCTGTAGGGAAATCAGGCAAGTCTTTTTTCATGCGTCATAGATGCAAATGGGAAAAAAAATACCCTTTGCGCAATTTGATAATACCTCTAGTTTTACCCTTTGGCAGCTGTAAGACTGGAACCTCAGGTTTAAGGAAGCACTCATGTCTCATCGCAAAGAGGCAAACAAAACTGACATATAGCCTACAATCCTTGCGCAACCTACAGTTTTATCTGTTATCTCTCTCTTATGGTAGAACACAATTTAAACATATTATTTTGGAAACCAGATCTAAATTTAGCAGGAACGGTCGGGTGCGGGATAAAAATCAATCACTAAGATATCAGTCACATAGCATGTACTTTATTAAAGTTAAAAGAGGTTTATTATGCATTAATTCGATTATAAACCTTACCATTTTATTTGGGAGTATAGTGCACTATCCTGCACTTCTGAAGGGCTGGTATTTAAATGTTTCTGTCTTGTTGTGTCTAGTGTGGACAGCCGAATGGCTAGTCACTGGAATCTCGGCTATATTGTTAAGATACGCTGTAAGACTTGTGTAAAATGCAGTTGTTGTTTTTTTGCAATTTTAAAAAATAGTCGCTGTTCTTTGAATAAGCGAGAACTAGGGTAGAATTTAGAATTCATAAACTGACTTTGTGTTGTAGAATTTGTTACTTATTCTGTAAACTCATAGACTCATTTTGTATCTTACTCTTATTTTAACTTACAACTCAAATAAATACTTTTTATAAAAATACAGATTTTTTATTATTATTTGAAAGGTTAATGTCTTGGAGTTTAAGTTAAAATATAACAATTCTGATTTATTTTACTCAGAAAGTCAAACTTTTGAGATAAAAGAAAAATCTAAATTAGTTTTTTCATCCTGTGGCGAAAACAGGCTTTCATTATCAGTGTGAAGCTTAGATGTTAACAGCACCTGTTACCAATTTTAAATGTCATGCAATTATGTGTGTTTTTCATGCAAGCCTTATTTTTTTCTATTTCTCTTTTTCTCTGTATCTCTGTCTCTCTCTCTCTCTCTCTCTCTCTCTCTCTCTCTCTCTCTCTCTCTTTTTCCCTTTCCAGGCTAAAGTGAGAGAACTGGAGGAAAAATGCCGGACGCAGAGTGAGCAGTTTAACCTGCTTTCAAAAGAGCTGGAGAAGTTCAGGCTGCAGGCTGGGAAGTTGGACATCCTGAGCAGCAGTACGTTGACAGGGGGTGATTCGCCCGACTCACCCACCAAACCCCTCACCCTCTCCCAACTCCTCAACGGCCTCACTGCCCCCTCAGGGAAAGGTACAGTACATCTTCTGCTTATACTTCCTTCAATATCTACCTGAGCTGTATAATGGCATAATATGGTTTGTTTTTATTATGAGGGTGAGGGTCAAAGTCATATTTGACATTGGACTATTTGATTTATTGTAAACTGGAATTAATTTACGGGTATACAGTAATTGAAATACATGATTCTTAAAACATTTGGACGTCTTTTTTTTATTTTATTTTATTTATTTTTTCATTTTATTTTTATTTTTTTAAGCAAGTCTGAAAATACATTCGGACTCACTTGTAATTTAAATATAACTTATCAGTGTGGCTACAATCTTTATAATTCGGAAGCTAAAAGTTATTTAGCCTGAAAATAATTTGTGTTTTACTCTGTATATATATTTTTTGAAGTTTTAATGATTTTGTTATTGTTTTTAATTAGAATTTTTAAATATAAATAAAAACTAATTTGTTAAAATAGTTTAAATTATACATTATTTTGTCTTTGCTATTATGACAGTGCATTATATTTTACTAGTTATTTTGCAAGATACTAGCATTTAGCCTAAAGTGCAATATAAAAGCTTAAATAGCTAATTAGGCAAGTGATTGGATGACAGTTATTTTTTCTGTTGGCAGTCTGATTTAAAATACATACTTTTGACTGAAACTGAGATAACTGAAACCTCAACTTTCTCCTCAAATGAATAAATTACACGTGTGAATATATAATAACATGGGGAAACAATTCATTATAATTTCAAATTTATTCCACATTATTAGTGCTTTGCTATATTTTGAGCAAATGAAGAATAAAAGACAGATTACTTACTTACTGACCCCAAACTTTTGAAATAAAATATAGTTGTTGTTTTTTTTATTGTGTCCAAATCCTTTTTGTATTGTATATTCAATCATATATTCAAGATATCGATTGTTTATAGTTCACAATTGTTCATCTTTAGATTACCATTTTCATCCTCTACCTTTCTCACATTACTCAGTATCTAAAGCTGGAAGGAAACTCTTCTGAAGTTTGCTTTGATGAACCAGCAGTGATGATGACGGAAGGAGGAGGATGTGGTTGTACGCAGTAATGAAGTAATCAGTCACCTTTGTGTATATGTATGTGTGTGTGTTATGAAGGTAATGAGGATTCGATGAGTAAGATCTCGGAGCTCATCCGGCCTCTGCAGATGACTGAGGGGGAGAAGGTAGAGCTCCTGTCTGTCAAACCCAGTTTCCTGTCTCGCAGCACACCCTCTAGCCCACGACGGGCCTTCCTCTCTGAGGTGCGGCCTGTCATCGCCACTGCTGTGAGTACCATAAAACCACTGCTACTACTGTTTACTTGGAATGTGACTTTTTTAAAAAAGTAATATTTAATTAAATTAAAGGAACTGAAGCTCTAGAATGAAATTGATTTTTTTTTTTGAAGAGAAATATGTGGTTTTGTGTGTAAACAAATTTAATAAATAACCAAATAAAATAATGTACGGAAACTATTTTTTAAAATGTATGTATATTTAAAAGAAGTCTAGTTGCAATTCACTATGCAAAAGTACTATACTGTATATCTATAAAGCATAACATTATTTTAAAACATTTAAATTGTTTAGTAAAAATTTTAAGAGAATAGAATAGAATAGAATAGAATAGAATAGAATAGAATAGAATAGAATAGAATACCTGAAAAAAGTCTTGTCGCCTGACCAAGTTTTAAGAACAACAAATTATAACTTGACGTCTAGTTGATCAATTGATATAAGAAATGGCTTATATGAAAGGCAAAAGCCAGTAGATTATGTTTATTTTACCAAAATAAAATATGATCATGCCTTGATTTTTAAGTATTTAATTAGAAAAGTAAGGTCTGACTTTGCTTAGACCAAAGTCTTGTCACTTAACAGAAATAATGTACAGTATAGAGCCATGGTGATAAAGTCATGGTGCAGTGGAAAAATAATTAATATTGTGTATGACTCCCATGAGCTTGGACGACTGCATCCATACATCTCTGCAATGACTCAGATAACTTATTAATAAAGTCATCTGGAATGGCAAAGAAAGCGTTCTTGCAGGACTCCCAGAGATCAAGATTCTTTGCATTCATCTTCAATGTCTCTTTCTTCATCTTACCCCAGACATGCTCAATAATGTTCATGTCTGGTGACTGGGTTGGCTAATCCTGGAGCACCTTGACCTTCTTTGCTTTCAGGAGCTTGGATGTGGAGGCTGAGGTATGAGAAGGAGCGCTATCCTGCTGAAGAATTTTCCCTCTCCTGTCGTTTGTAATGTAACAGGCAGCACATATGTCTTGATACCTCAGGCTGTTGATGTTGCCATCCACTCTGCAGATCGCATGCCCCCATACTGAATGTAACCCTTAACCATGATTTATCCTTCACTAAACTTGACTGATTTATGTGAAAATCAGGTCTTCTGCAGAAAAATAGGTCTTCTGCAGTATTTGTGATGATTGGGATGCAGTTCAACAGATGATCTGAAAAATCTACCCTCTGCCACTTTAACAAACGATCAACTAAAAATCAAGTTATTACAGTATTTGTTGCTCTTACAACTGGGATTGACAACAAGACTTTTGACAGGTAGTGTAGATTAGAATAGTACATTTTAACCAAATAGATTATTAAAAAGCTTTAGATTATTAAAAGCTAAAGAATATTCATTCATTAATTTTCTTTTCGGCTTAGTTCCTTTATTAATCCGGGGTCGCCACAGCGGAATGAACCGCCAACTTATCCAGCATTTGTTTTACGCAGCGGATGCTCTTCCAGCCACAACCCATCTCTGGGAAACACATTCATACATTCTCATTCACACACATACACTATGGACAATTAAGCTTACCCAATTCACCTGTACCGCATGTCTTTGGACTGTGGGGGAAACCGGAGCACCCGGAGGAAACCCACGCAACCACGGGGAGAACATGCAAACTCCACACAGAAATGCCAACTGACCCAGCCGGGGATCGAACCAGCGACCTTCTTGCTGTGAGGCGAACGTGCTACTCACTACGCCACCGTGGCGCCCAGCTAAAGAATAGAATAGAATAATTATATACATAGTATTTGAATTGAAAATTGAAATTAGAAATTAGAAATTAACTTTACAATAACACAACATTAACATTAATAGAACATTTACATAGGATAGGTATAGATTAACTAAATTTCAATTTGAACTTAAATCTATAATTCAGCATAACATTGAAAAAAATATTTTATTTTATTTTTTTCAAAATGAAGTTTTCAAAGAGTACAATTAATTTTGTATAAGTAAGATAAACAACAAGGCATTAACTGTCAATCAAAGGCAAAATGTATATTATCAGGTTATAGAAAAATGATAATTTCTACCTGTAGTCTCCAGACAGGTTGGTGTTTATAGAACAGAACAGAATACAGATTTAAAATAGGATAAAGATGTATATAGAATAAAAATTAAATGTCAGTTAGTTTTTAAAAAGTAATACCGATAATAAAAATTGTAAAAGTAATACCAAAAAAAACTAAAAACTTTAAATCTGTTGAAAGTCAAATATAGAATAGAATAAAATACAATACAATACAATACAATACAATATGTTCTAACAGTTAGATTGTAGATTATAACAGTTCAGAGATTCTAGTAGTGTGTCATGTACCACAGTGGCTGCATTGAGAATAATTACAGTATACACTGACAGGCTGTGTGTGTGTGAGTGCATGTGAGAGTGTGTGTGTGTGGGTGTGAATAGTCCAATCTGTCTGCTCAGACTGTGCTCTGCTGGTGTTATTGGCTTAATCGCCCACATTATCAGATTGCACACTGGACTTTCTCTCAACTAATTCAAACTTCATTTCGCCTAAACCTTTCATAAAAAATCTAAACGTGAAAACATTCATTTACTTTTACTATCAACGATTTGTCTTTTATTATTTCACACTGCACGCAATAATGATTTGTTTTTAGATGCTTTAGGTCTGAGTGTGCACAGTTTTACTTTGACATTTATTTCATTCTGTAACTACTAGAATGGCCATACAGTTGGAGCCATTCTGACTGTTCATATAAGACTATACTAAATATTTTTTGTTACGTCATATTTACATTCGAAGCTTCTATTTAGATTTTAGAATCAAGTTTGAATGTCTGTTGTCATATTTCGCGTAATTACCCTAAAAATATATGATATTTTTGTCATTTAAGCTATAAATGTATAGATATGTTATTATACTGCCTCCAAAGGTGTGCAGCTCACTTTGTCCAGCAAACAGGAGAGCAATGTTTTTTCATCACTGTGAAAATGTTGTTTATGAAAGTTTGAAAGATCTGTCTTAGGTAAAACTTTGGTTTTGCTATCAGAAAGTTATGTTTTTGTCAGGCAGGAGAGGCTTGCATATTCAAAGGTACTCAAAAAAGTAGCGTACCTGAAGTCAATTTGAAGGCTATGGTCATTCAAGTGTTTTGTAATCTTAATAAAATAACAATGTTAGAATGATATATGCGAACATTGAGGAAATTTCAGGGCACTATAGTTATATGGGTTTTATTTTAACAAAGTTATTTGCAAACTGTATAAAATAAAATTACAAAACGGGCAAAAACGACTACTTCTGTATTTATAGTGTTAAATATAATCCAGATATCTGATATCAAATGTATATCCGTTGTATCTACAGCAGCACAATCCCTGGATACAAGCAAAATAGCTACTTAGAAATGTAGTCTGACCATATTGACTGGAATGTGAAATATAATCAGACATCAAACCACACATGAATTTTTGGTTTGGGTCAGGTTTGTAAACATAATTTCATGTGGTTTGTTGCTGTACAGACAATAATAAACTAAATGGATTTGAGAAAGACGAAAAAAAAATGTCTAAACAAAACCTTCAAGTCCATGTGCTGATCAGGCTTAACATTCTGCTTTTCAACAGCAATACTGTAAGCTAGCAAAGCTGACCATTAACTATCTGCATTTCCTCTCTCCTTTAGATGGACAAAGAGCTTGGCTCGTCCCCCAGGTCTAAGTCCAGATACACAGGCAAAGTGCGTCTATGTGTTGCCCGCTACAAGTGAGTGGATCCAATACAGCTGTTGCAATCTGTTACAATAGAACATTTGTTGTAATAATAGGTCATAGCATGTCATTAGCCGTAATGATTTGTTATATCATACCATTAGCTGTAATGATTAGGTGTGGAATAGCAGTAGTCACAGTTTCAGGTCTGCCTTTAGGAAACGTTCTTGGTTAAGTATAAGTTAAGTATGTCAACAACATCTGTGCAAGCTGTCAGTTACCGCAGACAAGAATTTTCATTAGCAAACAGGCAAATATGCTGTCACAATCCTAGCAATAATCATAACATCTATCAGGATGCATCTTTCATCTCACTTGTTCAGTAGTCAGGGCTCTGATCAGGAATTCTGTGTGACATCAATATTTACTAGTTGCTAGCGCACGTTGTCATTCTTTAGGTGAAAAATGTATGTGTGCAAGTCAATTCACTAAAAAGAGTTTGTTTTGGTAATCGTCTTGGTAAAGTCCGACGTTTTGCTTTGCTCAGTTTGACGGCTTCATCCATAAAACAGTGCATCCGGAAAGTATTCATAGCAATTGAATTGCTATTGCTTTTTCCACATTTTTTTATGTTGCAGCCTTATTCCAAAATGGATTAAATTAATTAATTTCCTCAAAATTCAACACACAATACCTCATAATGACAATGTGAAAAAAGATTTTTTAGATTGTTGCAAATTTATAAAAAAATTTAAAGCCTGTAAAATCACATGTATATAGGGATTTACAGCCTTTGCCCTGAAGCTCTAAATTGGGCTCAGGTACATTCTGTTTCCACTGATCATTCTTGAGATGTTTCAGCAGATTAATTGAAGGTCACCTGCGGTAAATTCAGTTGATTGGACATTATTTGAAAAGGCATACACCTGTTTATGTAAGATGTCAAAGCACAAACCAAGCATGAAGACAAAGGAATTGTCTGTAGACCTCTGAGACAGGATTGTCTCGGGGCACAAGGCTGGGGAAGGTTACAGAAACATTTCTGCTGCTCTGAAAGTTCCAATGAGCACAGTGGCCTCCGTCATCCGTAATTGTAAGATGTTTGAAACCACCAGGACTCTTCCTAGAGCTGGCCGGCCATCTAAGCGGAGTGATCTGGGGAGAAGGGTCTTAGTCAGGGAGGTGATCAATAACCCGATGGTCACTCTGTCTGAGCTCCAAGCGTTCTTCTGTGAAGAGAGGAGAACCTTACAGAATGACAACCATCTGTGCAGCAATCCACCTATCAGGTCTGGATGAAGCCACTGCCAAGCCTGGATTTTTTCAAAAGGCATCTGAAGGACTCTCAGACCATAAGAAACAAAATTCTTTGGTCTGATGAGACTAAAATTGAACTCTTTGAAATGAATTCCAGGCGTTGAAAAAAAGTGAAGCACTAAAAATACTTTCCAGATGCAGTGTTTTTTTAACCACACTACTCTTACCGTTAGTTTCCTAAGAGAAGAAAAGAAAGCCCTGCCCCCTTGTCAATATTTTGTTTTCGTTGAAAGCAAATCAACATACTGAAATAAAGGTCTAAGCAAGTTCTGGTTCACACAGACTTTAAGTGCTGTCTAAATCACAAAAATTGCTACCTTAATAGTTGATGCTTACTGTGTTTCCTCAACAGATATTCTGAAGCATAAATTATGTTAATCACCTGAAGAAAGTTACAACAGGATGGATTCAAAAAAATAATAAACTGTTTTTTAATTTATAATCATAAATACATGTTGTTCAACAGGTACAGAACAATCTAGCAAATGTTTTTTTGTTTAATGTTGTACAATGAGGACATTGTCACCATCAATGTCCCATTGTGTAATCAACCAAAGTCCTTACTGTCCTTTCTAGTGGCCAAATTTGTGTACAGTACACAAACGCAAGAGCGACAGTTTGGAACTGATTGTATGTTTTAGCTTGTAATGTTTAGAAAGGGTTACCTAAAATGTTGAACAATGTAAAATAAAATGTAATAAAGCCATGAAAGAATGTTAAGAAATCTTTTATAGTCACCTTCTTTAAAACTCTTCAAAATAGTCAAATCCTTTGTACAGACATTTTAACAAACACAACTGAAAAAGTTCATCCACTTCGAAAAGTAGTCCCACCCAAACATATTACGTTAGATAATTTCACAGCTTTATTTTCAAATTTTGTTATGGAAGTTTCTATGAGCACCACTAGATGTACACTAACACTAATAACAGCTAAGCCAAGATGATCAAATACATGAAGAATTTTGTCTGTGTTTAGTCACGTCATAGTTAATGATTAATAGAAAAATGAAATGCTTTCATGAATCAATTTTTTAACTTGTTCTGTTTGCAGTTATAACCCTTACGATGGCCCCAATGAGCATCCTGAAGCAGAGCTCCCCCTGGTGGCTGGGAAGTACCTGTATGTTTATGGAACCATGGATGAGGACGGCTTCTATGAGGGTACGTTACACAATGGCAAGTGGAAATTGTGGATTAATGGTTATTGCTGCATCAATCACTGCAGTTTCGAGAGTGAATTGCTGAGTGGATTTATTGAAATTAAGAATGGATTACAGCCTAAAAAGTGTCCAGAGAGCACTACTGTTATTTCATTGAAAAGATGTCATTTATCTTGATTCATTGCCATCTCAAAGATTTATTGTAGTGACATTTTTTACAGTACACACAATATAATTTAATACATTTAGTCTAAAATCCTATTACAGCTTTAATAAAGTCTGCTTTTAGTTGTCTTTAAACATATTGAAAACACCACATTAACATATAAACAACATTAAAAACATTTTACCAATCGCAAACTACTTTATAAATGGAAATGTGTTCCAGAGACTGTTAAGATCTCATGAAGACATTACAGGATTAGTTCAACCAAAAGTGGAAATTCTGTTTTTAATCACACACTCTCATGTCATTTCAGTCCTTTATTCATCTTCAGTAAACAAATTAACATATGTTAAGAGAAATCTGAGAGCTCTTTGACCCCCTTCATAGACAACAATGGAAATGAGACGTTCATTCATTCATTCATTCATTCATTTTCTTTTTGGTTTAGTCCCTTTATTGATCTGGGGTCGCCACAGAGGAATGATCCACCAACTTATCCAGCATATGTTTTACATAGCAGATACGTTTCCAGCTGCAACCCATCACTGGGAAACATCCATACACACCCATTCACACACATACTGTGCACTATGCACAATTTAGCTTACCCAATTCACCTGTACCGCATGTCTTTGGACTTGTGGGGAAACCGGAGCACCGGAAGAACATGCAAACTCCACACAGAAATGCCAACTGATCCAGCCAAGGCTCGAATTAGCGACATTCTAGCTGTGAGGTGATTGTGCCAATGCGCCCAATGCGCCACTGTCCCCCATGAGACATTTAGAACAGGAATTTCTTTTTAAAATAGTGACTTCAGTTGTTCAACTTGAATTATACAAAGCCCTATGAACATTTTTAGGACTCAAAAATCTGTATTAGTTTAGGGTGCACACAATATGTTGCATTATCTGTAGTAAACTTGAACCTTGATTTGACGTGGAAGAGAAGATATAGGTGGACAAAGTCATATTTATGTGGGGTTTCTTTGGTTCACGAAAAGTATTCATGGAGCTTTCTATGATTACAGTTGAACCACTGGAATCACGTTGAATGTTTTGACTATGTTTCTGGTTTTTTTTCTGGACTTTGAGAAGTCGTGACCATTATTGTCTATGGAGGATAAGAGAGCTTTCAGATTTATTCTAAAATTTAGATTTAATCTTCATGTGTGCTACTCTGAAAAAAAAAATTAAAAAAATTGGAACAACATGATGAGTAATTAATAGTGGCATTTTATTTTTGGGTGAACTAATCCTTTAAACTTTTTTAACATCTTGATAAATTTCCTGTTTACAAAAAAATATGTTGTTGCATGATTAGCCTTCCCCCCTGATTTCTGTTTCCAGGGGAGCTGTTGGATGGACAGCAGGGTCTCGTTCCCTCCAACTTCGTAGACTTTGTCCAAGATGAGGAGCTTCCCTCGGCTCCTCTCTTGGACCGCATCAAGGAACCGTCCTACCTCAACCACAGCCCTGCCTCCATGCCCAGCAGCGCCGTAAGCACTCTCAGCACGCTGCTCTCAGAGAAGCTGGACGCCCTGGGCTCGGGCACCGGGACGGGCACCAGCAGCAGCAGTGGCGTGAGCAGCTTGGGCATGAGCACGGGGCTGGGCATGGATTATCTGGGATCCTGCAGCAACGGCACAGGCACGCTGGACGTGAACATCGACGAGATCGGAGAAGACATCGTGCCTTACCCTCGCCGCATTACCTTGATCAAGCAGCTGGCCAAGAGTGTTATCATAAGTTGGGACCCTCCTGTGGTGCTGCCCGGATGGACGCCTATCAGTGGCTACAACGTGCTGGTTGATCAGGAGGTGCGCATGAGCATTCCCTTCGGTGGACGCACCAAGTCTCTGATCGAGAAGCTGAACTTGACCGTCTGCACGCACCGCATCTCCATCCAGAGCATGACGGAACGGGGCCTTTCCGATCCGCTGCGCTGCACACTTCTGGTGGGGAAAGACGTGGTGGTGGCGCCCTATTACCTTCGTGTGGAGAACATCACTCAAGCGTCTGCCGAGCTCACCTGGATGCCGAGCAACAGCAACTACAGTCACATGATCTTCTTGAACGATGTGGAGTATGATGTAGTGAAGCCCGGAGGCTACAAATACCACTTCTACAACCTGAAGCCCATGATGGTGTATAAGATACGGGTGGTGGCTCGACCCCATCAGATGCCCTGGCAGCTTCCTCTTGAGCAGAGGGAGAAGAAGGAGGTCTCGGTGGAGTTCTGCACACAGCCAGCCGGTGGGTCACTTAGCGCACGCTTCGTTTTGCATGTTCACTTCTTATTACTAAGTGATTTGAGATCTGGTTATCACTAGGGGTGTTAATAAATTTAAATATTCATGTGGATTAATTGCATAATATTTCATTGCGTCACAGCTCGCCATGCGTTCTTGCAAAAACCTGAAGTTGGTACTTCAAGACTGAATTGCTCCAGTGGTAGGAAAATTTCTTATTACAGAATTTGCTTGCAAGTCGGGGGTAATGATATGTTGAATCTTTTTACTGTTTCAGATAAATATAATATATGGGGAGAGTGCATGGCCTAAAATTTGAAAGTTAATAACACCCTAGTGGATGCCGACTGTATATATGCTTTTTTGATCAGGTGGTACACTTACATGTGTCTTACTCTATTTAGCCTTCTATACATACTGCACATCACATCACAAAGTCTTAAGTATTGTTAATGCATTATAATAATACCAGGTGTCGCTCATACTTAATTACATATATAATAAACAGTTCTGTTCTGAAACTATAATAATTGTTTATGTTGCTATGTGTGGTTGCTAGGGGTGTTGATGCACAGAACTGTTGGTTGAAGCAGTCATAGCTGTGCTTTGTCATTAATAAAACACAGTTGTTGACCAGTCAGCACCAAGTTTTAGGTATATAGGATCAACTATTTATTACATGTAAAACATGTAAAACATGAGTTAAAACATGTATCTAACAAGACAGTAAAGGCATATGTTGGTACAATGAATATGTTTTTTTATATAAATCAAATGCTGTTCATTTAAACTTTCTGTTTAAATCATTGGTTTCCTTAGAAATAATTAGCAGCAAACTGTTTATAACATTGTAATTGATTGATTGGTTGGATTGTTGGTTGTTTGGTTGGTCGGTTGGTTGGTTGGTTGGTTAATGAATTGATTGACTTAGTGTATCAGAATGATTTCTAAAGGGTCATGTGACACTGAAGACTAAGGGCCTGTTTAGACCTGGTCGTGAAAACAGATGCATTTACTGTACGTTTGACCATACAAATGCATCTCCGCCATCCGGATATGATTCTGATCTTCAAATCAAATGCAAATTTAACAAGGTTATGTCAGCTAAATCATCAGATACACCTCTCCACTTTTTTAATAATAATACCTTACATTTATATAGCGCTTTTCTAGACACTCAAAGCACTTTACAAAATGGAGGGATCTCCTCATCCACCACCAGTGTGCAGCATCCACCTGGATGACGCGACGGCAGCCAAATTGCACCAGACCGTACACCACACACCAGTTGATTGGTGGAGAGGAGACAGAATGATGAAGCCAATTATGATATGGGGATGGTTGGGAGGCCACAATGGACAGAGGCCAGTGGGCAGATTTGGGGTTAAACCCCTACTCTTTTTCGAGGAACATCCTGGGATTTTTAACGACCACAGAGAGTCAGGACCTCGGTTTAACGTCTCATCCGAAAGACGGTTATTAGTTACAGAAATGTTAGTAGTATATCTTATTTGTAAGATATATTAATTTATTACTAAATTACTATATTACTTTATTACTATATTACTTATATATTACTTGTATTTATAAAATAAATTATTATTTTATATGCATGCTTCAGGATGCAGTATTCACCAGTTTTTCAGTAAAACATCATTACATGCGCTCAAGGCAGTCTCTGTGATTACTGTCATTACAGGCTGAATGAAACATGTATTTTTGTGATACAAATACTTGCGAGACATCATTCAAAACTGTAAAGTGTTTACATTTATTTATGTTTAACCTACTCTCCCAAAAACAGATGCTATTTACCTTCCTATTTTTATAATTTCATGGTCAAAAATAAAATAAAACGAAAAAATAAAAGTAAAATGTAATAAACATGTCAAACTGTCATCTGTGGCATTTTCCTTGCATTTGCGTTTTTATATCTGGTTATATCATTTAGCTAATAACACGCGCACTCCCAAGTTTATTTTTTACATTTTGGAAGGAGTAGAATTTACGTATGTGGTTTCAACAACCAGATGCATTTAGACCTGTCTAGTTTTGTCTGGAATGGGAATCCTAGACCACTGCTGGAAGTGGTTTGAGCGATTGGTTTTATATCTCTAGTAGCCCCTAAAGAAATTGGCTGCTGAAAGTTCAGCTTTGTAAACCTTTTAAATTATATTAAAATACAAAACTCAAAATATTACATTTTTTATTCTATTTTAAAATGCTGCATTTGCGAACAGAAAAATATTACCAAGAATATTATCAACCTGAAGCTTTGATTTTTAAACCATTACACTAAATTGCCATGATTATTTGTCAGCTTAAATGATCACTTCCTCACTTCTAAGCTGTTTTTAAAAATCTTCATCATAATATAAAAATGTAATAAGAATACCTGGATTGTTGCAGTACGTTTTCCCATAGAACTGTGCAAAACTTGTTCACCATATTTCCAAGATGTGTTGTGTGGCTGCATGGTGATTACTATGTTTGCAGAACTATTCTGATTCAGTGACTGTTAGCCTAATTTAATGCAGTTGCAGTTGAGTTGGAGTGTAGTTGGTTGCATAGTTGTTGCTTGGTCTTCTGAAGCATTTAGGTTGATTGATCTGGATTCAATCCTTGTCTCATCAGGTAAGGCTGTTTAATCCAATAGTAGCTGGATGCAGCCTTGATGATGCAAGCAGAGTTTGCATAACTCAGAGATGCAATGTCAGACACAATGCACTCAATGGAACTAGGGATGCCTGTGAGGGGTGGGGTTAGGTGTGGGCATTAAAAAGCATTGCATGCAGCTCAGGTTGCAACTGCACCGTGTCTGCATCCATACCCCTCTCGTTTAGTCTCATAGCTCGCTTATTAGTCCTTGATAATTACTTGTATTATATGTTTCTTGTGGATTTGAATAGTCCCATGAAGAGTTTTTTGTTTATTGATCTGAAATGTCTTCAATCGTATATTTTTCATGGTATGATTTCATGGTATATCTTCAGAATTATGATGAATGGTATCTCAGCATGTGCACAGTGTAGCCAATAATAAAATCTCACATTTTAATCATGAAATTGATTAAAATTGACAGAAAGCCCAATCAAGGGCTTATGTTTCAGATCAGAAAACATGTATTAGTATTAGTAGTCTTGTTTTTAATAGATAATTAAGCCTCCAATACCGCCCACGTCTGGAAACGTTCCACTTTTTTCAACTTTTAAGGGCCAATTATGAAAATATCTACACCCAGAGGAGCCTCTGAAAAATCTGGACTTGAAGGGAACACGTTTGTCTTTGTACCCACCAATTCCTGGGAGACCGGCAATCATAATCCTTGTCCAATTAAATTCTCATCCAAATATTTTCGCACCAGTGCCTCCATCCAGAAAACGTCACCTGCTACTGTACTGTATTATTGCATACGTTGTCAGTTGTTTGTGGGATTTCCTCATGTGCCAGATAACAGTTAACATTAGGCAAGCGACCTTGATGCTTGCCATGCAGTTCCTGTTCATCAATTCACCTTCTAAAGGAGGAGACTAGGAGTTTAGTTTTCCATAATGAGCCTCCGACCCTAGAGATACTGTAGACTTGCTTTCATTAAAAGAGCCCTATGGCAAGTTAGCATATAAACGAAGAACTGTCGGCTCCGGTTTTCACACAGCTCCTATTACGCAGACGTCTACCTGAGATGCTGATCAACCCAGTTGCATTTTGCTTCCCTTCATCTTTCAACCCCGTTCCCAGCGGACCCTGAAGATGCCTTGTTTTCAAGCACAGACGAATGAGAGCCGAGGAAATGAATGAATGCATGATGAATGGAAATGGGACGAGCGTTTGCCGCAGTAGGGAAGCCGAGTGTCTGAAGATGAAAAGAGAGAATGCAAGAAAGGAGGGGAAGAATGGATGGGGAAGCCCGGTATTCTGCTTCTGAGGGAGTCCTCCTTCTTTACTGTCTCCCACTATATTTCACACACTCGTAGATGTATACACACTCATTGCAATGCCAAGAAGACGTGCATGCGAGTATGAGTTCAGTGCCAGCTCATTCTTCCCTCCCAGTATGAATGTGGCTAGCAATTGTCCAGGGAGGAAATGAAAGGCCGTCAGCATTAGTTTGTCTGATACTCTCAGGAGAGCCAGAGATCATTAACTGTTGTAGGTTTTATTGATATGGAATGTTAATTAATCCTAATGTTCTGTTTGGTGTTGAGAGACTCCAGGAAGATTTAAGTAACTTTAAAAATCCCCAGGTTGTTAGGTTAGTGCTTTATAAAATGATAAATTACTCTTTTCCTAATCTTATGAGAATTGATGGAGAATGGGATAACAGAATTTTATAAAATATCTCTGTGTATATTGCTGACGAATTTGTAAAATCTAGAGGTTTGAAGGATAGTGCCAAATAATAAAACAAAAAAATGAAAAAATTACAGTTAATTAGTATTTTGGGTCTTCACTGTGATCCATAAATACAGTTTTAAATACTTTAATATGTCATCAGACTACCTGATAAGAGTTATGCAGTATATAGTGAACAATTGAAATCGATGACAAAAAGTTTGTCTATAATATATTTATGTCTCTTCTATAAAATGTAAACACTACTGTTCAAAAGTTGATCAAATAATATTTTATGCTGACGAAGGCATTTATTTCGTTTTGTGTTTTAAAATTTTAAATACAATAACAATACTCATGACAAAACAGTAGTTACTCCAGGCTTTAGTATAATATAAACCATTAGAAATCCCTCCGTGAAGTTTATTTTTAAACTAATTTCGAGAGGAGCGCGTGCTTATGATTGAAACGGCTGGTCCAGAGTCGAGCTAATGCACAATCCACCAATCAGACGATTCCCAACTTAGTATAAATAACCAAAGCATCTTACCTTAGTCATCTTCGTCTTGAAGAATCCCCCCTCTCCTCCCTTTTCCTCTCTGGGGCAGCACGACGGCCCAGTGGCTAGCACTGTTGCCTCACAGCAAGAATGCCTCTAGTTCGGGCCTCTACCCAGCCAGTTGACATTTCTGTGCGGAGTTCATGTTTCCTCCCACAGTCCAAATTATGAGACATAAGTAAACTGACTAAAACAAACCAGCACCATACCCAAATTCCACCAGCAGCATACCCTCATAGCAATTTAAATGCAGCAAGAAGGCGGGGAGTTCTCGAGATCTACCTGAGCTCAAACTCCCCTCTCGCCCTGCAAATGGGAGTCCCGGGTTCGAGGATCTTATGAGCTCAGGGCTCTCTCCCGGGACAGCATCCCAAACTAGCTTTATTATCAATCATCAGCTAAGTGTGAACTCTTGAAAATATTGTTTATAATAGTTGTATATAAAGGTGCAGTATGTAGGTTTGACACCCAGTGGTTGAACTAGGTATTGCATTCCTGAATCAAAACAAACGCAAGTGCAGGTTGCCAGATTGAGGACACTAACAGGAGCAAGTCTGACGATCGAGCCTAAAGGCTGATTTTAGATCATGTTCTAAAATAAAAGCAATAGCACGCAGTAGAAGGAATATTTTCCATATTAAAGGTATTTTTTGTTTTAACCAACCAACCTGAAATTTATATTTTAGAAACGGCTTCTCTTGCAGCTGAACAACTGAAAGCTGACAATGATCACCTCAGGTACAACTCATGTGCATCTCATATTCAGTGTTAAATGGTAATAATGTGAGTTTGAATGCCATTTAACATGACATTTATTGCCATACTGTACTACTGAAAGCAGCAGCAGATAGTCCACCTCAGATCTTGAAAATAAAATAAACCATTTAAAGTTGAACCTTAGAACTGCGACTCTAAACCAACACATACCAGTGATTCAGCATGTACATTTAATAATGTTTAACATGTATTAATTAGATTATAAACCTTATCATTTTGTAAGTGAGTGCATATTCTGTGCTTCTGAAAAGCAGCCAAATTGCTTATCACGGCAAATCTGGTCAAGTAGCATGTTGTTAGGACACGGGGTTATAATGTAGCCTGCTCACCTAATGTTTACGTTCGAAATATTTATGTTATTTTTTATTCCACCTTATCTAGAACTCTGTATCTATGTCTCATTTCAGAGTCTGCTACTGTCCAATGCAGGTCACATTTTGGTAACGGACGCATGCTTTGAGAGCCTTTCTGAATGAATGAATGAATGAATGAATGAATGAATGAATGAATGCTTTAAAAGAGTCAAAAATTTACATACAGCACCTTCAAAGATTTTACTTTATTGCCATTTATTTGAGTTACTTTGAATAAAAAAGCATCTGCTAAATTACTAAATGTAATGTAAATCTATTGTCCCAGGATTCTTTATTATTATTATTATTATTATTATTATTATTATTATTATTATTATTATTATATTAGGCTATATAAGCATTAAACAATATCAGAATCAAGTCAGAGGCAATGTGCACCCAACTTGTGCTAATTTGCTTTAAAGAACCTGAAGTTAATATAGTGAATCAGCTTTTAACGTGTGAAAACAATGATTTTTTTCTCTGATATATTTCCTTTAATTGACACCTTTAATTGATATAGAACGTTAATTAAGGCAAGGCCAATCCTGATGGAACGATTCTGCTTGCTGATTATTGGATTTCCAGCACAGTGGAGTGCATGCCTCAGGACATTTCGACATCTTGAGATAAATGAACCCTTACTCTGGTCCAACTCACGTTGGTTTCGTCACCTAAAGACTGTGTAAAACGTACAGGGCAACATACGTAAACCCATCTTCGGACTTCCCTGTGGACTATCGGTGCAAGATTTTATTACGTGATCACCATCTACAGGCATGTTGAAGCCGTGCAGCAGCAGCTTCAAATCAAGGCCTGATCAGATAAATACAGCCTTTGAGCTGTTTTCAATTACGGAGCATTGATCCAGTTCCTCTGGATCAGCTTCACAAATGACACGATCCACTTTTAGCTCCACTGTCTTTCCACAGACACTCAGTCATGCTCTTGACACCTCTGGAGCGGCCCACGGGTTATGGTCAGTGAGGGGTGGTCATTGATTAAGCATCCCCCCTGATCATCTGTCAAGTGGTGGGCAGAAAAGTGATCAGTGTGGATTAGTGGGATCCATGGAATAGTCCAAACCTGAAACAGGATGACCTGCTCTCTGACTTCAGGATGGCTTCTCTTAATTGGTACTTGGAGTAAGAGTCTGTCACTAGGGATACTTTTTTGGAGGAAAAACATTTAAATTCAGGTCATTGACAGTACTCATGCCATCTCTAAGCTCTTGAGTTTCTTTACTATGTATTTTGTATTTATATATGATGGTATATAATATAGATATAAACAGCTTGGTTGCTGCCAGAAGTGGTGTTAGTGAGGCCAACAGGAGGCGCTCAACCTGCAGTCTATGTGGGTCCTAACGCCCCGGTGTAGTGAAGGGACTCTATACTGCTTAGTGAGCGCCGTCTTTCGGATGAGACGTTAAACCGAGGCCCTGACTCTCTGTGGTCATTAAAAATCCCAGGATGTTCTTCGAAAAAGAGTAGGGGTTTAACCCCGGCATCCTGGCCAGATCTGCCCACTGGCCTCTGTCCATCATGGCCTCCTAATCTTAATACCATAATCTTAATACCTAATCTTAATACCGCTATATAAATGTAAGGAATAATTATTATTTAATGCAACTATTTACTTATTTTTCTTTAGATTTGTCCTGTCGTACTGCATGGAAAACATTATTTGGATTCATGAACATCACTTTTAGCAAATAAACTAATGAAATCAGATGGATATGGAAGTGCCACTTGCAGATGACGTGTATTCTCTTTTTTAATGTATCGAAAACCCACGGTGGTTCAGTGGTTTAGATTTTCACCTCACAGCAAGAAGGTTGCTGGTTCGAACCTCGGCTGTCAGTTGGCATTTCTGTGTGGAGTTTCTCCCCGTGTTGACGTGGGTTTTTTCCGGTTGCTCAGGTTTCCCCCTCAATTCCAAAGACATAGTATAGGTGAATTGGGTAAGCTAAATTGTGTGTATAGTGTACATGTGTGAATGAGTGTGTATGGATGTTTCCCAGTGGGAGGTTGCAGCGGGAAGGGCATCCGCTGCATAAAACATATGCTGGATCATGGTTCATTCCCCTGTGGCGACCCCAGATTAAATAAGCAACTAAGCAAAAAAGAAAATTAATGAATGTATCCTGTAAATAATATTTTAAACAGTGCATTGCTTCATTTTCTGTAGAATTTTTAATGTAAATAATATGTTTTATTTCAATGGAAAATATGCAGTCTCAAGGCTTCTCGGGCACAGCTTCCAATCATCGTCAGTAAAGTGCAAAGTAAGGCTCAAAAAAGGATCCATCATCCCACTTGACCAGAGAACAGACGTGGCTGCAAAGCAGAAGTATAAATCAGCATCAGCCTTTAAAAGGTCACGTGACTCCACACGCAGTAGGGAAAGTGATAGAAAAAATCGTCCTGAAAAAATTAGAGAGGTCATAGGTTCTGAATGTCGATTACTTTTTGATGAATCACCCAGCCCTACGCTGAAGCCCCACCCATGATTTAAATGCAAGTCGAATTGCAACTTTAGGAAACGCAAGCGCAGAATGTGTGAACATGAGCGCAGGGGAAAAGACCATAAGCAGGCAAAACATTTAAATATCCATTCATTCATTCATTTTCCTTTCGGCTTAGTCCCTTTATTAATCTGGGGTCGTCACAGCATAGTGAACCGCCAACATATTCAGCATTTGTTTCACGCAGCAGATGACTTTCCAGCTGCAACCCATCTCTGGGAAACATTCATACACACTCATTCAAACTCATACACTACAGACAATTTGGCCTACCCAATTCTCCTATAGCGCATGTCTTTGGACTGTGGAAACCGGAGCACCCGAAGGAAACCCACACAACCACGAGGAGAACATGCCAACTCCACACAGAAATGCCAACACGTCGGCGACCTTTTTGCTGTGAGGCAATCGTGCTACCCACTGTCCCACTATGTCGAATATGACCGGAATTTTTTTTTTTTGTCTAAACGCGTTTTCATTTTTGACTCATGTTCATTATATTTCAATACGCGACCTCATTGTTTCTTATTCAGCGTTCAGCATTATTTCTCTATTCATCAACGCTATACTTCAGATGGGAATTTGATCCCATAAATACCCAATATGATGTTATCCTGCTCCTTTGTGTGGATCATAATTAAACTGCAGTTGTAGCCTCTCATATGAAATAAATGCCGATTCAGCCTGTTATAAAGCAAATAAGCATTTTACTAATGTAACCAATTGTTTCTAGTTTCTAGTAAAAAATCATAATTGGCCATGGAAAAACATGACGGGTGCATCACTAGTCAAAACTAGCCATATCATATTAAGGCCTATTCCTAGGGTTGTAAATGGACTTGTAAAACTGTTTGTGGAGACTTTTTGCACTTACCTATACACCACATACCGACTATTTAGATGTCAGGTAACAACTTATTCAATACAGTGCATTCTTTGGCACCTTTAAAAATGTTCAGTACAGCATGACTAAACCAACAGACTGCACAAACAAACTATTAAGAGACATGCTGAAATATATTCCAGTATGTACTGTACATAAGCAAAATTGACTCTTGAATGTTAAGCAAATGATGATATGAATGACGCTTTCTGCTCTCTCTCTCTCTCTCTATCCATTCTCTCCAGCACTGTTGTGCAACAGCTCAAATAATAACTGCACATTGTTTGTTTTAGGTTCTAAAATGGTGCGGTCCATCGCTGGCAGCCACATATAACACTCAGTATGATTAAGACGAATCAGCCCACATAAATTCAGAGTGCTGACATAAGCAAATACACTCAGAGTCTATGCCCAGCTGGCATCCCTTACGGCTATAAAACGCACACACACACACACAAACCCACACGCACATTTACATGGCCATTACACATGCATCATATTATCATGCACTAGCTTTCACGTGTTTCTGGAAGCAGAATGCATGTCATGTTCCACCTACAAACTCGACAAGCAGACATAATCAAATTTGCAAGAGCAGCAATTTGCAAATTTAGTTTCCTGAGCATGTGTCTTTTTATTGCAGGTCCTCCTTTACCTCCTCAGGATGTGCAAGTGCAGTTGGGACAAACACCTGGAGTCTTGCAGATTCGGTGGAAACCCCCTACCCTCACTCCAACCGGCACTTCAAACGGAGCCAGTGTAATGGGGTATATAGTCTGCACTAAAGGTCAAAAGGTGAGGTGATGTTGCTGATTCTTAATATACTCATGCCATTTGTCTATATCAGCTAGTTATTTCCAATATGCAGTGAGCCCTGCTAATGAAGCCAAAGAAAGGTCTAGGATCAGCTACTGAGGTTAAACATGTTATTTCGGTTCATTTTTGAACTGCAGGTTTCTTTCTACTCACTGGCTCCATCTGCTGATAACTTGTGTCATTGAATGGCCAATAATTTTCTCTGCGTTATATAATTAAGAAGGGTTTATATAAGTCACTTTGGACAATATGTTTGATATATGATATTGAGATATCTGAGAAAAAATACTATTATTTATCAGATGCGATTTTTGAGCTCATTCTTAGACTGTTGATTTAATTTTAAAGTCTAGGAAATATTTGATTGACAGTGATGTGTTATGGATATCATATGTCAAAAAATGAATATAATCAATATATTTGTTTATTTTTTTAATATTTGTAATTGATTTATTATTATTATTGTTATTATTATTAATATTATTGTTTTTGTTGTTTTTATTAGCTATAATACGAATAATGATGATGATGATGATGATGATGATAATGAGGCCACGGTGGCATAGTGGGTAGCACGATCACCTCTCAGCAAGAAGGTCGCTGGTTCGAGCCTCGGCTGGATCAGTTGGCATTGTGTGGAGTTTGCATGTTCTCCCTGTGGTCGCGTGGGTTTCCTCCGGGTGCTCTGGTTTCCCCCACAAGTCCAAAGACATGTGGTATATGTGAATTGGGTGGGCTAAATTGTCTGTTGTGTATGAGTGTGAATGGATGTTTCCCAAAGATGGGTTGCAGCTGGAAGGGCATCCGTTGCGTAAAACATATGCTGGATAAGTTGGCGGTCGATTCTGCTGTGGCAACCCCAGATTAATAAGGGGTCTAAGCTGAAAAGAAAATAAATGAATAAATGATGATGATAATAATTTGCAATAATTTAAAAACATCACCATATGTTATTTTTGTTTTTCAGCTACATATTTCTGCTGTTCAAATAAATACTTTAATAAATTGATAAATTTATAACACTTTAAAATGTTTATCATTTATATAAAACAAAAAAGAAAAGAATTTTATAAAAACCAAAATTTAGATTTTAAATAATTTAATTATTATCTTTTTTCATTAAATGTTTTGTAAAATTGTGCTAAAATGCTATAAAATGAACAAAGAAATGTGGTGAGGCCTGTAAAAAATTGTTATTTAAAAACATGTTTTATGTTTATGCATGTTTTTTATTTTCATTGTATTATCTTTTTAATGAAAAGCATTAAATGTTGTTTAAAAAAAGATCACCCCTGTAGTTATTCCAGCAAAATTAATAAATAAGATAACAGGGCAAGATTAAAATTCTAAATGACCTGCCTGTCTGAACCAGAATAAATAGTTTCTTATTGCTTATCTTTGCACATTTGTTTATCCCGCATTTCTTTTGTTTGTTTGTTTTCAGATAGCAGAGATAATGCACCCTACAGCAGATTTCGTTACGGTGGAACTGAACCGTATCCAGTGTCTGGAAGCACGGGAGGTCATTGTGAGGACAATATCAGCACAAGGAGAGTCGCAGGACTCTCCCGTGGCCACCATTCCACACAGCCTCCTGGTGCCTCACCCCCATGGACACCTTCATCTCCAGTCTCACCCTCAGACTCACCCACCGCCATACCCGCAAGCTTATCCCCCGACCCATCCACAACCACACGTCCAGCCCCACTCCGTCCCACCATCCCATCCTCATCCGCAACCCTCACACCCCCACATCCACCCTCCACATTCCTCGTACCCAATGTCTAAACCCAAACTCCTACCAAGTGCCAGAGACCCCCATGCCAAAGAGCCAGAGATGGGCAGGCGACTGGGCCAGCCCTGGGAGCCACATCCCCGGGCACCATCACCCCTACCACCCCATTCTCACCAAGGACACACGCTGGAGCCCCCTCATGTAGAGGGTCGGCGCTCACCCTCCCCACAGAGGATCTTGCCTCAACCTCAGGGAGTGCCCATTCCCAATACAGTGGCCCGTGCTATGGCCCGCCAGGCGGCGCAGAGAAATGCCCCAAACAGCAGGGTGAGGAAAACGAGGAAATTGATAGCGCTCACTGAAGCAGCATGGCAGGATATTTTGTACATGATAGTTGTGATCTTTTTTTAGGTGGAAAGAAGGAACATCTTCAGTGAAAGGGGTAATGCTCTGCACTCTTTAAACTCAGACGAAGAAGAGGAAGGGTACGATTCCCCTCACGCAAGGCGAAGAGGAGCTTCTGTGGATGAGTTTCTCAGAGGTTCTGAGCTCGGCAGACACGTAAGTGGCCTGAGAGGTAGCAGTGAATTGAGGTTTTTCTTTTTGTTTCTGGTGTAACTGTGGCTGTTTCTCAATTCCAAGAACGCAGAGAACGGACTCGTGTTCTTGTGGAGACCAGTCTTGCCAGGTCACATCGAGAGAACGAACTCGGGAGACCACGAGAACAGAGAACGCGTCCTGAGAGAAATGAGATGCTGCGTTCTTCCTGATGGTCACATGACCCTCACGCATCTTTAACCGAAGATTATTTAAACATTACAGCATCCATAAAACGATTTATTGTTTCCTCCGTTTCACAATATATACTCTGCATAAAGACTTTACAAATATACGCTGCACAACACTAATAAAAGATTTTAATACGAATTTCAACAAACAAACACCTTTAATATGTTTAAGCCTTTATTAAGATTTTCACGTTAATGTTTACTGTATGTTCACCGTCTCAATTAGGAAAACTCCTGAGGTAAATAAGTAAATCTCTGAACTTTATTAATAAATCTATATGAAATGCTGCGCTTCCCACCTCCAGTCGCAATGACTTCTGGGACTTCTAGAGCGAGTTCGGTGCTCAAGTCTGCATCGGTGCGTCCTCGATATCAAGAACACATCCGGGAACTTTCCCGCGTCCTCTGTTCTTGCGGTCTTGAGTATTGGAACTGAACTTTGGCAGTTGATGATGACGTTACACGAGGACGCAAGACCGCAAGACCGATGAAGAACGCATATGGAGAAACAGCCTGTGTTTCCGTCCACGTATTTTTTGTGCATTTTGGAATATCGCTGTTTTGAATATGCACATAAAAAATGTGTGTGCACAACTGACAAGCTTTTTAGTTGATAAGAAAAAAAGTAAATAAACTAATGAGATTTACAGAAGAAATTCCAGCGTGCACATCAAAAGCATCAAGTGATTTTGTTTTAACAGATCATGTGATAACAAAAGTGGCTGCAGTGGGATGCCATTTATGGACATTTCTTGGTGTTTCTACAATTATTTAAGCAAAGTCTGTCATCAAGATTCAGTCTGTTTCAGTCAGATTAGTTTGTTGAGATTTCCAATAAAACCACACTCCAGTGTTTTCCTCTGGTGTATCGTGTAATCGCAAAAATCTCTTATGTCCTCACCTCCAGCATCATCACTACAGTCACAGTGACGAGTATTACACAGAGAGCAGTCGGGGCTCAGACCTGTCCGACATCATGGAGGAGGACGAGGAGGAGCTGTACTCAGAGATGCAGCTGGAAGAAGGCCGCCGCCGCAGCATCAACTCACACAACACGCTAAAGGTATGGAACAGACACCCCACCAGCCGCCGTCTGTCTTGGGGGTGGGCCACAGGGCCGCAGGCTAGAGGCTGGGACAGACGAAAGGGGATGGAGTATGCCGTGGTCTGTAGGGCTCCCCCGAGGGGTGGGTGGTACTAGATGGTTGAGACATTTAAGAATTGGTTTAACAGGCCAAATGCAGTTTAATTATGGTGTTTTTAGAGGTAAGAGTGTTTTTGTGATTAATTATGCTTCGTGGACCATAGCACAATTTTATTATTTTTGGTCTGTGAGTGTGTGCTTTTGTGAGATTTTAAAGTCAGGTGGTGGGGGTGGGGGGGGGGGGGTGTTAGACCTCTGATATTGTACCCAAAACTTCAGCGGCAGGATCTTAATCTGTCACCCCATCCTCAGTCTATCCTTAGTCCTAAAGTGGGGCGCTTTGCACAACCGAACTTCAATGTCATCCAGTCATTTAGCCAGCTTTGTATAAGCCTGTCCAGTCATACAAAGCTTGATACATCTGAATGGCTTAACCCAAGGCTGCACACACAATGCATGAGTAGACAATCTGATATGCTTTATGCTCTCCAGATGTTACGAACCGTGTTGTTCAGTTTAAAGTGTTGCATCACTATGCATTTGTATCTAGTCAAATTTGGTCTGGATATAGTAGTAATTATAGTCATTCTTTATATCGTACAACTGGGTCTTGCTATTTTGAATTGACAGGATTATTTAGCAGATTCTTAGATGTGTTGCTTATGACAATCACATTTGTGCAGAAATATATATAAATTGTGAACTTGTTTGCTATGCCTGAAGTGTTAACCTTATGGAATATCATGCCACCATTTTTTGTGTTTGTGATTATTATTAAAAAACCAGGGTGCGTTTACTGTATGTATAAGTATTACATCAATTTAACCTGTTTAAAGTGTCAAATTAGAACCTACATGATCAAGTGAAATGCACATATCATTCCAAGGGCATTTTTGGGAATCTCATTTAAGTCAAGTCTTGCTTAAATGAACCAGTTCTTCACTTTTGATTATGTTTGTCTCATGGTTACACTTCTGTTAAGTTTTACTTTTCTCAGTGTAATTTTCCAATTTTGTGAATATCTGTTTCCACATGAAAAATGTCTACTACTGTTAAGATTTCTTTCAGTATTTATATCAGTAAGTATTATACAGAAAACATTACAAAAGTAAATACGCTATGTACTGAATATTTGAAGCAATAAATGGTGTATTATATTTCAGTTTTTGTCATTTTTGTTTTTGAGTTATCTATTTGGAGACCTGAGCGGCTATTGGGATTGTGGTATGAAATCTATCACATTATCTAGACTATATTGCTCTGTTTTTAGATATGTTTTGCTTCCAAGTGCACAGTTTAGTATGATTTGCTTAGTATGACATATTTACAGCAATATGTCAAATACAAAATTTATTTATAATGTTGCTGTTGACTTGAAATTTTCTCTGGAAGTTGGTAACAACCAAAGAAATCCATATTTGCAGAGAAAGCAAATAATTAAGTAATGTGTAATGAAACGAAATGACACAGGGAAAAAGTATTAAACACATGAAGAAAATGAGGTGTAGAAAGGCAGCGAAAGCCAACATCTACAGTATATTACCAGGATGATGACGGTGAAACCAGAGTGAACGTTTCAGCTAGACAATAGCTACGTTTCCATCCAGCTGTTTTTATTCGCATTTTGGATATGCGCATTAAAAAAACGGTTGATGGAAACACCATGATGCGCATAGATTTTGAAAATGTGCATAAAAAATGTATGCGCATAACTGAGTAGGATAAACTTTTTATTCGATAAGAAAATATGCGCATAAACTGCGATGGAAACACTTTTATCGCATAAATTCCAGTATGCGCATTAAAAAGGGTCGTGATTTTGTTATAAGAGATCATGTGATGATAAAAATGTGTGTAAATGGACAAACCAGCAGGCTGAGCACATCGTAAAACATCTGAAATGTTGTTTTGGTCATTCTAAAATGCCTTACCGTTGAAGTACTTCATTCATTCATTCATTTTCTTTTCGGCTTAGTCCCTTTATTAATCCGGGGTCGCCACAGCGGAATGAACCGCCCGTTAAAGTAGTTGTGTTATTATATTATTAATGACCTCCAGAATCAAGAGCGTCTGTGCTCCGCGTCTCACACCTTCAAATGCCACCGCGTGTTCACTGCGTGTCAGTTCACTGCGTGTCATTACCTTCTGAGGCACAAGTCATTTATTAAATGAAGAAAAAGATTGACACAGCTTCTCCTACTGCAGCAAATTACGTTCTTACTGTTGATATTTGCCGCCAGTTAATAAGGAAGTGACAATTTTGTCCGCTTTGACTCGTTGGATAGAAATGCTGGTTTATTTGCGCATCTTTTATGCGATAATACAGTTTTGCGCATAAAGTTCATTCGCATTTTTGGATGGAAACATAGCTAATGATCCAAAACACAGGCAAGAAAACTCTCAAATGGTTTCAGAGAAAGAAAATCAAGCTGTAGAATGTCTTGAATCCAATACAAAATGCAAAATAAAGATCAGATTTGATAGACGAGACCCACAGAACCATCAAGATTCGTAAACTCTGTTGAAGTGAAAAAAATCGCACCTGAGCAATGCATGTGACTTTATTCTCCATATGAGAGGCATCCTTAAACTGCCATCACCAAAAAAAAAAAAAACTTTTATATAAAGTATTCAATACATTTCAGTAGTTCAGTACTTTCTTCTTGTGTCATTCCATTGTTATTACACATAAAAGATTTTTTAGATTTTTTTGTTTTGTTTCATGTTTATGTTTGTATTCTTTATTGGTCCTTACCAAAAATCTGGTTCAATTCCATGTCAACAGCTCCTTTAGAAATATGATTCCAGGAAAAGAACATGACGTGTTGAATACTTATTTCCCCCACTGTATAGATTTGTTTAAGAAATATATGTACAGTATACTGTTTTAGCCATTGACATATCCATCATTTTAGCCATAGTTTAACTGCACAATATCTGCAACATGAATAAGGATGTAGAAAATACACTTTCGCATCTAAATTTGAATTTATTAGAAAATATTTGTATTTTTAATCATATTTGTTAAATTTCCATTCCAGGTTACTGATCAACTTTTGAACACAATTCACTTTACGCTTGGCAGATGAATCTCCATTTTGTTTTCTGTTGTTTTCTTTTTTTCATTCATGTGTAGTCTGTAGATTCGTCCATCTTGATATTTTAATTGCCTGTTATTAATTTCTTAATGTTCTGTGTTCTGAATTCTCATCTGTAGATTTTTGTTGTTGTTGTTGTTGTTGTTGTTGTTGTTGGACTGTGCTTTGTTAGTGAATCGTCTCAATGAGCCCTGCATATGTGATACTCTCCGGTTCTCATTTTCTGTGTGGTTTGCATTACCTGGCCTTTTCCTTTTACAGATTCCCTTCCGTCGCATGTCATGTCCGTCATGGAATGAGACTGCATGCCCTACATTCGGCCATGACCTCCGATAACTAATTCTGTCTTTATTTTGTCTTTCTTTTCCCATTTTGTTCTCTATTTGCACACTGTTTTATCTTCTCTGCCTGTTCTAACGCCATCAAACAAACCTGCCAAAAACAATTCCAATTGTAACTAATTGAAAAACGTCCAAATCTAACTGAAACTTTGGCTCCTCCTTCGTCCATCACCTTCTCCGCTCTCTAAAGGCGTATTACAGGCGTCAGGATCTAGCGGTGGAGCGGGACAGTTGGGACCTGCAGCGGGAGGTGGTACGACAGCGCTCCTTGCGCTCTCACAAGCGGCTTCACAGCATCCCAGAGGTAGCAGAGGAGGATCCAGACACCGGGGTGGAAGTCATGGGCCAGCGCCTACGTTTTGAGGAGGCTCGTCCGGGTACTCCCTGCAGAAGTCCACGGCCCTACCACCAAGACTCACATCAGTCAAACCACCTCTCCCCAAGCAAGTGTGTTCGTAGGCTGCAGAGGCAACGCTCATCTCCACGCTACACCTCAATAGAGGAGCGTCCGCCATGCTGGAGCAGCAGTAGTAGCAGGCAGACCACCAAGAGCCCTGACAGCGGACTAGATTGTGGCAGTGAGGAGGAGGGTTCCCTTGGTTACCGCGGAGGCTACCACTCTTACATGGGCGGCAGCCCACTGCGTGTGGGTTCTGGCCCCAACATGCGGTTAATCCACAGCGAGGGACCGGTGGAGCGGCGCGCTCTTGCTGCTGGCAGGAAAAGGACATTGACCCGGCAGTGCAGTGTGGAGGAGGACTTCCTGGACACTATTCCAGAGACAAGGAGCATGCGGGAATCGTACCACCACTACCACTATCATCCGCACCATCACCATCCCCAACGCAGATTCCGGAGCGAGGGCAGGCTGAGCGAGGTTGGCAGGACCTATCACAGGGACATTAGGGCCTACTCTGTGGCCAGACTCAACAGGGCAATGGATGAACCCCTGGTGTGTGTCTCCTACCCCTCCTCTCACCCTTCCGCCCTCTCCTCATCTACCAACTGCTTTGTGTTCCCATCGACAAGCAATGAAGTCATTCTTCTGTTCATGGTGTACCACCCAGTCTGTCATTGTTTCATTTGGTTTTGTTCTTCTTACTTTGCTTTTTTTGGTTTGGTCTGTTTTGCTTGACTTTGCTTAACTTTGTTTTGTTACTGTTTGAGTTCACCTTTTATTACTGCTATTATTTTGGGGGGGGGGGGGGGGTTTTTTTTTTTTTAATCTTTTTTTTGTTTTTTTTGTTTTTTTTTTTTTGGTTTTTTTTTTTTTTTGGTTTTGTGGGGGGGGGGGGGGGGGGGGATTTTTAGCTTGTAAGATCTTTCTTGAATTTCTTGATTTGTTCTCATGTGACTTTGTTTGATTCCTAGATTGTCCAGTGAAATTTTTTGGATGTGTAGATTTGTTTCGATTACCTAAAGGCCATTTCTGAGTGTTTCTTGTTTCTGTGCGAAGAAGACTCTCACGTCAAATGACTATGTTTACTCCATCCTCAAATTTACACTTTAGAGTCAAACTAGTATTTTAGAGAATGGTTTTCCAACAATGTTCCTGGATGCAGGAATGGATTCATCCATTTCAGGACTTGTGAGTTTAATAGAAAATGATGAAATTGTTTGGTGCCTCCAGGAACAAGGCAGGTAAAAGTGTTTGTAGGAAGCCAAACACACCAAATGAATGATAAATCTGCACTTTCAACAGCCGAGTGTGAACAAATTAATTATTTGTGCGAGCCAATGAACCATGTGGTATGACCGATTGAAACAGGCAAAGAGGATTTATTTGTTTGTCTGCACATGTTACGCTGTAACCAATCATAATTGTGCAGCACAGTTAAGATTGTATCATGCTTACTTTGCATAAACCAGTCAGTTGTGCCACACAATTGGAGTCGAACAAATAACTCTTCTCTGAATTGAGATACATCTTTGTTTTGATGTGTTTTGCTTCCGATGTTTTTTCTACAGATATACTTATAGAAATACAAGTCTTTGGGCTAATGGCATGAGATTATAAATATTTCATGAGGGACCAAAAGGAAAGATCAAGAATCTATGATTGAAAATCCAATCAAAGTCTCCCTTGACATTTGTGGTTATTAAGGTCCTACTCCCGTACACAGATTTACAGCATATCTGAATAGTTAATTCAAAGTTGTACCTCTTGAAAATATTAAGAGCATAGGCAGACCGAAATGCTGATAATGAATGAGCTTGCGTCATGTTAAATATGTTCAAACCTCTCCCATGTGATCTAAAAAGGAGCAGAACAAAAACCAAAATGGTCTTTAGTTAAGCATCTGATTTCTGCCAAAACCCTGCTCATGTTGTTGTCAGAGTTTGTTTAAATTGTTTATGTTTAATGTTTTGCCGGGTTCATCCTCCTTGTTTTGATTTCTCTTGGGACTAGAATCTCGTTCTCTAAAGAAATCAGTTTTTTTATTTGGGGGGTTGATGGGATCTTTTTTTAAATAGGATATTTTTCTTTTTTAAGGCATCACAAGCTTCAATTAACGTATGATTGTTTGCTTTTGAAGATTCTAGGGAGCTCTCCCTCAACGGGACGCTCGGATCGACTGGACCATTCTGGCCGTAGGACAGGCCACGGCTGTCCACCTGCTCAGAGAAGACCAATGACGGTCCCTTCTATTGGTTAGTGTAGTCACATGATCATCGGACTCTCCTTCCTCTCTTTATTATCATTTCTAGAGACACCTACTGTGTGTTCCTCTGTTCTCCTTACCTGTACATGTCATGATGTCCCATAGGCTCCTTGGAGTCCCTTGGTGTACCCCACCGCTTGTTGATCTTTGACATTTACCCTGCTTCAGATTTATAAACAATAAAAAGAGTTATTTTGATGACAGAAAATTTAGTATACCGATCATACTCCTAACAGGCCACACGCTGTCACCTAAAAAAAAAAACATCATGATGTTGAACATTGCTGTTTTACTCAGGAACAACTCATGTCAGCTGGCTTTTAACAGTGATTTAGGATCACTGCACCATTTTTTGCTATGCTTTAGAATGGCTTTTCTGATCCTAAAACACATCTAGTGAGCCTTGAAATCCACAACACATGGGACAAGTAGAGGGGCTGTGGCTATAACGCTCTGATTGGTGTTTCCATAGAGATCACCATGGAGAATAACAGTGAGGGGAGTGAGGGGAACCTCTCACCAATCAAGGACGATGTTTACTATACCAATGTAGCCCACCGCAGGAAATGGCCCACACAGCGAACAGAACACCGATATGGTATGTGGCGTGGCTACAAAAAATCTAATAGAACCTAGCATCTTATTAAAAGACCCCATGAATTCAAATGAAAGTTGTTTAGGTCGCTTAGTTAATGCCTGTTTCCTTTGAATGGCCTATTTCACAAAGTTTGAGTTAAGTCGTGTTCAAGAAGAGTAGCTTGTTTTTCGTAGTGATGATATTCATGGGAATTTACTGTATAAATGTATTTTGTACACTATGTTAAAAGGAAAACTGTATTTTATATAGCGCCTTTAAAAGTTGTGTGACAGAAAAATCTGAGAGATGATTTTAGCCTGATTTTAATTAACAATGTGCTTTTGAAAATGAAGTTAAAGCAAATCGATCAAACGGATCATGTTGGAAGATACAGTATGCATACTAAAAAGTAAAGGGCTGAGAACCGAGCCCTGGGTGCATCAGCATGACAGGCCCATTCTAAGATCTGCAACCACCATTAATTGATTGATTAAATAAAATAAATTAATATGCTAAAATGGCACCTTTATAAGGCAATTCAGGTTATTTTATTATTTATTTATTTTGTAATTGAAATTAAATATAAATGTATGCGCTATAACAATAAGCCCACTAAAACTCATCTAAGCATGACTCAATGCAAACACAACTCATCTGATTTTATTTACTTTGTGCATTTATTGGTTTTGTTAACTTAGAACCATTAAGTGTACTAAAAGTTCGTTCAGGGAGCTTGGTGTCCTATCAAAACATCTTGTTTCAGCAGGAAAGCATAAGTGTAGGAAACCAAATTGCATTTTTCATGTGACTTCATGGGGTCTTTAAATGAAAATACAAGGTAAGCTCTATTGACTGCTTCCACGACAAGATGTTTACCAAGCACATATGTTTTGGGTCTTAGTTTATTTACAGTTATGACTTTTTACTAACCATGTCCAAATTGAATACCATTCAGTCTTTCAGTTTTTGTCATATTCATAAGCCTAGATTGTACAGGATGCATAAAAGTAGTAGAAAGGAAATGAGGCAGTTGTGTAGCTAAAAAAAATACAGACAAGTCTGCAGTTTATTGTAAATGACCTTTTCTTTTAGATTTATATAGAATTATTAAATCTAGAAATAAGCAGGCAGTCACTAGAGCTTTACTTGTGTTCCTGACTCAAAAAGAACAGAAACTGCCTTTACTTTAGAAAGATAGATGTGCAGGATCCTGTCAGTAACAGACAGTGTGAGGTACCTTTATATGCTTATTGAGGTTTTAATCAAGAGGCAGTTTATGAAGTAAAATATCAGAGGCTATTTCTATTTCTATACAATACCACTTCTTTTCACAACATGGATTTATTTTGACTGACTAGGTTTAGGTTAGCTTCCGAGTATTTGCTCCTTGGTTTGTGCTCATTCTTGTGTGGTCTAAAACTCCAGACAGTGTTTGTGAACCCCTCTTGCTCCCCTTGCTGTCGTTTTCCTCATCCATCTGCATTTCCCCTGAATTTCCTTAATTGTTTCATGCATGTGTGTTTTTCCAGCGTTGGATGTTGTAAGATCACAAAACTTATGAGCAGAAATGCCTTCACTTTCACTGTGGACTATGATAAATGTATATTTTTAAATGCTGCTTGTAAGTGTTATATTCTTATTATTATCCGTAATTGGGTGCATGATTCACTTATATAAGCTGTACAGTATATACACTTTTAATTAAAGGGGCTAAATGAGGAATTCAAAAACTCTTGTAATTGGGGAAACCGACGGCTGTTAAGCAAACCATAGCCAGCAACATGTTGCTCCTGCTTGTAATTTTGTATTTTATATATAAAATATTAAAGGTGCCAAAGAATGCGTTGATTAAATATTTAAAATTGTTCTTTGATATCAATATAGGAAGTTTGTTTCTCTGCAACTCTCACATGGTCGCCCACTGAAGCTAAGCAGGGCTGAGCCTGGTCAGTACCTGGATGGGAGACCACATGGGAAGGCTAGGTTGCTGCCGGAAGTGGTGTTATTGAGGCCAGCAGGGGAGTGCTCAAACTGCTCTCTGTATAGGTCCCAACACCCCAGTATGTGGATGGGGACTCTATACTCTATACTGCTCAGTGAGCGCCATCTTTCAGATGAGACATTAAACCGAGGTCCTGACTCTGGACTCTCTGTGATCATTAAAAACCCAAAGTATGTCCTTTCAAAAAAAGAGTAGGGGTTTAACCACAGCATCCTGAATAAATTTGCCCACCTGGCCTCTATCCAACTTGGCCTCCTAACCATCCCCAAATCATAACTCTGTCTCCTTTCCACCTCCACCTCAGCTGGTGTGTGGTGTGTGGTCTGGTGCAATATGGCTGCCATAGCGTCATCCAGGTGGATGCTGCACACTGGTGGTGGATGAGGAGATTTCACCCCCAAAATGTGTAAAGCGTTTTGAGTGTCCAGAAAACTGCTATATAAATGTAAGGAATTATTCTTATTATTATTATTATTATTATTATCATTATTGAACAGGAATTATCCTTAGAATGAAAGACCAGTTTTAACCGTATTTGGAACAGCGCTGAATATTAATGAGCTCTGCTTTGACCCTTTGTAGCTCATTTCAGTGCCTGCTTTAACACATATACACAGTGTGATGTACTCTGAAACACACATGTGCAAAATAATCATATTTTATTTGTCCAAAAATATTAGCAAAAATCGAGTAAATTCCTTGAAAATTCTTTTCATCTCCACCACGGAGAGGTTTATTTTACCTAGGAGTGAGTGGGCCATCTTTAATCCACCAGAGTAACCTAAGTTACTCCTGAGTTGTGTTATGGATATGCTAAATTACAATTATACTTAACAAAGGGACTGCCATATGTGTATTTTGTTGTACTGTATATTGAAGCTTTACTGTATCATGAAACCATGGGCAGGAATAAATATCAACCTCTGCATAAATGGATAGTCTTCTGAAGTTTGTTGGCATCCTTCCACTCAAGAGGAATCACCGTAAGAGCTGAGTGATAAGACACAATGCATAAACGTGCATTAAGCACTTATATTCATCAGTGTTTCTTGCCTAATTACAAAAATGCTTGGTGAATTTCACAAAATACACATTAAGCTAAGAAAAGAGACAAACAGACTGTATGCCTCTTTGGGTATTGCTGAAAAAAACGTGTAATCCATTTATATAACACATTTTATGTTCTGGTGTGGCTGAAAACTGCTACTTACAGTAAGCCCACTGCACACTGTATCAGGTCTTTTACAATTCTAAACACCTTTCTATGAGTGTACTCCCCTTAACGGCACCATTCAGTGTCTGTCTGTATCGCTTAGCAACATATAGAAACCAATGCAAAGACGAGGCAGAGCACAGTGTAGGTAATCTTGTTTTTAAAATAAGAGTCCCACATATATACTAATTTAATAAAAGCTTAGATAAACTAATATTTAGACGAAAACATGATCATTGTTGTAGTATTAGTAGGAAACATTGTGGTTAATCAAATGCAGCCTGAGACCTGCATACTATTGATCCTGTGTGCCATGTTTTGTTCCATTTGGCCTGTTTTTCACAAGGATTTTACACTAGCAGGATTTAACGTGGAAAGAATGTGTCTGAGGTTCGTAGTAAGACATTTTCGTGCACTGAACTATGCAGCTATGCCTAGGTATATCCATATTCTCATTCTATGGCACCTTTAATGTAATTTAGTGCATCAATTTATTAACACATATTTTTTACACTACAAACTGTCCACATATTGGCAAATGAAAAAACAAATAATAAAAAACAAAAATAATGTTCCTACATAAAGCCCCTTTAACTGGCATGGTCTACTATTTACTTTTCTCTTTGGCTAGTACAAGATAACAGAAAAAAGGTATTTGATACTTCACATGGAACAATTTTGGTAGTAAGAGACTGGTAGTAGATCATTCCAGTAAAATATTACTAGAGTTGCTGCATGTCTGTCCCAAAATAATTCTAAATGTTTTTTTACAGTAAAACAGCAATGTTTTTATACCCTTTCCTCGTTCTTTTGAATTGCATGGAGGTGTTCTTACTGCATTCTTCTGTTTTTGAGATGCTTGTATATCACCCCTCTGGTGTGTTGTGTGGCAAGTAATTTTACTATATATGCTTTCGTAATAGCTGTGATTAGCATTTATATAAGTTTATTATGTTAATATGTGTGTCGTGTCTTGGAGTAAGAAGACATTGTTGTACAGTCATCTAGCAGCATAATGTATGTGTATTTCTCAGTGCTGTTTAGCTGTAGCGCGACTGATGCCTCTGAGGAAGCATACTGTCTTTTTTTTAGGACTTTAGCTGTCCTGTGGTTTCTGTGTGTAGAAGAAGATTGCACTCTCCTGTGTTTCAGATGGTTACGGAGGACGGGAACGGCGGTCTCCAGACTACTATGAGTCAGAGCCAGAGGACTTGTCTCGAATCTTTGTGGCCATGTTTGACTATGATCCCCTGTCAATGTCACCCAACCCTGATGCTGCTGTTGAGGAGCTTCCCTTCAAGGAGGGCCAGATCATAAAGGTTTGAATTCAATAATGTCAAATAATTCTATGATGATATTTAACTTTCTGGTGTCTGAAGGTGTGTATTATTTCATGTTCAGTTTTTAAATGTACAGTTGAAATGACATGTTATGCCACTGTATTTGGCTCAAACTGTGATACAGTAACATGCAATCAGCATGCATAGACATGTTTATGCATGCATAGTAAATATAATAATGATAATAATAATAATAATTATTATTATTATTATTATTATTATCATTATTATCATTATTATTATTATCATCATTATTATTATTATTATTATCATTATTAATATTATTGTTGTTGTTGTTGTTGTTGTTGTTGTTGTTGTTGTTGTTGTTATTATTATTATTATTATTATTATTATTATTATTATCATGATTAAGTTACTAAAATAAGTGCATAAAATATTAAAATATATATTTTCACAAGGCTTTTGTGTACTGAATGTGATATAAACCAGTGGTTTACAAGGGGTCCCAGCCCACAAGAGGGCCTCAGTAAGCTCTGTGGGGGGTCGTGTCATATTTTAAACATTTTTTAGCAGTGGACAATTAGGAGAACCATCATGTTGCCTTAGTTCATTTTATCCCCTGGCTGACCAAAAAATGGGGAAATTTGTTATTCGTCCTCCACAAAAAAAAGAGTATGACTGATTTGCCTTCAGTAGCTAATAGTAATGAGTCAAGCATACTGGAGCTCCAAACATTTCAAGTCACAGTGCCTACAATACTTGAAACACGAAATGCAGGAAATGCCAAGATAGTTACCTGAAGTGTGTGACCCAGCCACAGTGCTTTATCTGCGCCAAAGTTTTTGCTAACAAATGCATGAGGCCGTCCAAATTAATAAGAGGCAAATGAGAAAAACTGGAGTGACTGTATTGGGGTCTGTACTGATGGAGCTACTGCGGTGACTGGCTGGCAGTCCAGGGTACTGACCTCAGACTGACTGATAAAGCAGAACAAAAAACATACAAGTATTACACTGTACTAGACTATATTTTTTTTATTACCTTTATTATTTTATCAGTGTTAATACTGATATTTTTGTCATTTCAAATAGGGCCAATTTAAAGGCCGAGGGCTTATGTTTTTCGGTTACAAATGGCCCACTGATATTTTGCTTTTATATTTTACATTAGGCACTTATTTGCGCAGAAACATATATAAATGTAGTAATAAACACATCATTTGTTTAAAAACAACACTTTTTCTCATCCTTACTGCAAACTTATATGAGCGATAATGTCATAAATATATTATGATAAATGTGGTGGGGCCCTTTAAATATTTTACAGGGGAAAAGGGGATCTCAGGCAAAAAAAGGTTGGGAACCACTGTTCCCAAAACATCCCAAAAACTTTTTGATTCTGTTTTTTGCTATTTTATAAGACATAAGGTCACACTTAACAATCTGGTTAATTAGTTAATATTATTTAACGCATTTACTAACATAAACAAACAATGAACAATACATTTACTACAGTATCTGTTTATGTCAGTTAATGTTAATGAAAATACAGCTGTTCATTGTTAGTTCCTGTAACTCATGGTGCATTAACTAATGTTAACAAGTCTGTACTTGGATGTTAAGAATGCTTTAGTAAATGTTCAATTATGATTAATAAATGCTGTTGTTCATGATTAGTTTATGTTATTACTAATGAACTAATGAACCTTATTGTAAAGTGTTACCAGACATAAGCTATAAAAAATGCAGACTAATTGTTACAAACAGCAGCCACTGTTTGATAATTATATTTATATTAAATATAACAAAATTATAAATTATTTTTTTATATTAATACTACACTATATCATGTGTTTGTGTTATAATATATATTTTACTCAAGTTCATTGATATATTAATCAATAATTTGTTTTATTTATTATTACTTTAATTGGTCACATTGTTTACAATATGGTTTTGTTATGAAATGTATTTACTAGCATTTATTAATCATAGTTTTACTAATTTACATTTACTAATGCATTATTAAAATCCAAATTCATGCTTGTTAATATTAATGTACTGTGAGTTAACTAACAATGAACACCTTTACTACCATTTAACAAAGATGAATAAAGTCTGTATTAAATGTATTATACATTGTGTTGTTCATGTTAGCAAATATATTAACTAACATTACCTAATACAACCTTGTTGTAAAGTATCACTCTTTAATTTACGTATTTAGTATCATTGCTTTAATCATCGAAGAGAATTGTTAATATTATTTAAAATACAAAATATAGGTTATGTTCTATTGTTCTCTTTTACTATTTATACTTTCTTGTACTAGTATAATTTACATTTATTTCATTAGCAAGACACTTTTATGCCAATTAAAATGAAACAAGCATAAGTGAATAATCCGAGAAAGCAAACAGAGGTAGAGCCACCGAGCGCTGCAGCAGTGCAGGACATTAGAGAGAGTGTAATTAAGAATGCAGTGAAATGAGTTTAATCATGGCCCTGCTGTGTTGTCCAGGTGTTTGGAGAGAAGGACACAGATGGATTCTACAGGGCAGAGATCTGTGGCCGCAGGGGCCTCGTCCCCTGTAACATGGTCTCAGAGATCCAGACGGATGATGATGAAATGATGGACCAGCTGCTCAAACAGGGCTTTCTTCCACTCAACACACCCATTGAGAAAATAGGTATGAACTAATAGGTGGTTTGTATGCCATCCTGCTCATCTCATCCCGCTTAATTAATTTTCTGTCTTCTGTCTTCCTCTTATCTGACAGTAGGTGATTGCAAGTCCTCATTCTGTTTTTATAGTATTGAGCGTATTAGTGTTACTCTTAGTAGCATAACTTCTGGATTTATTTTCTATTTTTTATCATATTGATATTTTAAAATGTCTGTTAATCACAATCGTTGTAAGCCATAAACCATATCATGTACAGTTGAAGTCAAAATTAATAGCCCTCCTGTGATTTTTTTTTTGTCTTTTTCAGATATCACCAAATGATTAAATAAGCTAATTGGCCGTAGCATATGTACATGTGGGTGTGAATGCAATCCCAGTGCTAGGTTGTGGCTGAAAGGGCATCCGCTATGTAAAACACATGCTGGATAAATTGCACTGTGGCGATCCCTGATTAATAAAGAGACTAAGCCCAAAAGAAAATGAATGAATGAATGTTTAACAGAGCAAGGAATTGTTACACTGGAAAAAGTCTCATTTGTTTTATTATGGCTAGAATGAAATCAGTTTAATTTATTTTAAAAAATAAATCAATATAATTAGTCGCCTTAAGCAATTTTTTTTTCACTTGTCCACAGAACAAACCATCGTTATACAAGGATTTGCCTAATTACCGTAACTTGATGACCTAATTAACCTAGTTAAGCCTTTGAATGGCACTTTAAACTGAATACGCAACCTAGGCTCATTCTGAAAACGTAGTCCTAAATACATTTCTTTTGATCGCCAATTATTATTATTATTATTATTATTATTATTATTATTATTATTTGATCGCATTTCGTTTTTAAAACAAACAATATGGTGCGGTATGATGCCGTTCCTTTTCGTGCTTACCAGCTGACCGCGTACCTCTGTATGGATGGCTTTTCCACTGTTACCTGTTTGTCCAGTTACTGCAGCTCGTTATGTATGTCGGCAGACTTGAAACACAGAGAAGAATTGACAACGACGACAGGGTCGAGAAAAGCCTGAAGGTCAGAAAGCGGGTAAGGCAAAAAGAGAAGCCAAAAAATAAAATAAACAAGTAAATAACAGAGTAAGAATGTGGTAAATTGTGAAAACGTGGTCTAAATGAGGCGAGGGATTTTCTTTTTGGGCGGAGGGGGTGGGCGGATCAGTTTGTGCTTTTGAAAATACTATCGGTTGGGTTTGAGGAAGGGTGGGTCAGTCGATCGGTGAGTCAGTCAGTCAGTGAGTCATTCAGTCGACAGCGGTCTCTGGTGGATTTCCGTGAGAAGAGAAGGCACAAATGGCACTCATGAGAGAAATTTGAGATCTCAAAAAGTATACACAGTGGCCTCTGGTGAATTCGCGAAAAACAAAAACAGCAAAAAAAACATAAATTCTGGGACAAAAATGTGTATAGTAGTACGTTTTTAGAATGAGACTGGGTTGCGAATACTGATATCTTGAATAATATCTAGTGTTTTATGTACCGTCATCATGGCACAGATGAAATAAATCAGTTATTAGAAATAAGGTATTAAAACTAGTATGTTAATAATTGTGTTGAAAAAATCCTCTCTCCTTTAAACAGAAATTAGGGAAAAAATATAAAGGGGGGGGCTAAAAATTCAGGAGGGCTAATAATTCTGACTTCAACTGTATATGAAAATTGGACAAAAACACAGCAGTACAAAATTCAGTACTATTCGGTTCAGTTTCAATGTTGTTAGAATTACAATCACATGAAGCACTATGAATGACACAAATGAAAAACAATAGAGGGATATGTAATTGTTCTTTTAAAATATGCAAACAGATGGGTTCAACAAAAGCATATACAATAAGATAAGAATCTCTGAGCTCAAAAGAGTTTTCACTTTAAAGGTTTTATCAGTTACTGTTAAAAATCGATTTCCCTATAGAGAAAATGAAGGGAGTTTCTACTTCAAAAGATTGGTGTGCTTTATTCATTTTAGTTATCAAAAAGGAAAAAAATAAATCGTCATCACTCTTGTTCTTCCAAACTCATATGACTTTCTTTCATCAGTAGATATCAAACGGAACTCAGACAAGAATTTGAAAGATGGATTATTCGTTTAAAACCCTGTGCCTTCCTTGCTTTCATTCTCTCCTCTTTTTCTTCCATTTGTTTCTTGGTTTCCACTTTTATTTTCAAGTAAACTGCAATAGGTTCAAAGATGGCCGTTCAGTTAATCGCAGGTCCCGGAAATCCAAGAGAGGTTTGTGCCCCATCTACTTCAACTGTTTTCTCATTCAGACCTCCTTTCTTTATTTTCCTTTTTTTTTTTTTTACTTAAGTGCCTTTTAACAGCTCACCTTCAAGATTGCCTTCAACAAGTGAATTACATTTCGGTGCAAGCATGATCTATTCATCTGTTCTCTGAAACGGAGAAAAAAATGGAGTATGATGTGTTGTCAGTAGTTTTTATTTTAGGGCACCTTGAGTTTTAATGGAAGAACCACTTAAACAGTCAAATGATCAATGTGCTTGAATTAGTAACTTGATGATGCAGATTATTCTGGCTGTAGGATGGAAACCTTGTATGTTCAGACATCCCAAAATTCAGTATTTTTAAATAATTAAACACAGTGATGACTGATGATTTAAGTTGTTGATGTGGCTTACATGGTCAAGTCGCGGTCACACTGCACTTTTAACCCCATAGACTTCCATTCATATGAATGCGAATGTTGCAGACCGGAAACGCAAGCTTGTGCAAAACATTTCACATGTCGCTGTCAAGGTTCGGGTTGGGGAAAAGGAGCGAGGACTCAATTGCAAAGAAAAAATGAGTATTTATTAATGATGAAAATAAACAAAAGGACAAAACAAACTACCCCGAGGGGGAAAACATTAATAAAAAGGCAAAAAACAAACTTTACTGGGCTGGCAGGAAAAAAGCAGGGCTGGACAGGGCTCGACACAACATGACTGGCAGATATTCGACGACGAACTGGCACAGGACAGCAGACATGAGGAGAATATAAAGCAGAAATAATTAACAAACAAACAGGTGAACATGATCAACTAATAATGGGTTAACAAGGCGGGTGAGGCTAGACAATAGACAGGAGAGCACATGACACAAGAGAACACCACAAGCCATGCGCTCACATAAAATGGGACAAGAACATACAGCCAATGAGAGAACTCATTAACCGCGTGCTCAAAACAGACAATGGAAGCACGCGGCCACTATGTAAACATAGGGCCACGTTCTCAGACAAACGCAAGACACAAGCACATGATAAAATGAAAACATCTTACCGTGTGCCCACACACACAGCGTGCATGTTTCAACCCAGTGAAACCAACTAGACTTAGAAGCTGGGAATGAAACAGCACGCCGCAGACAAACGAACACCAGGACTAGAGCGCGCAATCGCGAACATGCCCAGACCCCACGCACCAGTATCAAGCAGAAGCGCGCAAGGTCCAAGCGCGCCCACAATTGCCACTCAGACACAATGACAACACACAGGACTAGACAGAGCTAGTGTGAGGACTCTGCCACCAAAACAAGAGTTAACAAGACAGGAGTGGCAGAACCCTGACAGTTGCTGTGTTTCAAAGTTCAAGCTTAGTGAACTCTGACCTGTGAAATCACATCAAGTGATTGCGGGAGACCAATGGAAGATCAAAACATGACCTCTCTCTACCGAAATGAAAAATATGGAGCAATCGCTCTCTTTTTTAATGTCTAATCATCTTGTTTAGTCCCACCCCTATTCACAGCACTGTACGAAGCTCAAACTCTGGGATGACCGTGGCTTCAGACACCTGCATGCGTTACTAATTGATTACCATTTCATCAAAATTTACTCAAATAGAGTTACAAGGTTTTCGACTAGTGGATTGCGGTGATATTTGTTTTGTCCATCAGAGAGACAGCTACGGAGACAGTAAAATTACATTTTCATCAACTTTTAACCAATTTTCTGGAGTGATGTGGGCTCTTAGCTTTTCCAGTACTTGAGAACATTTGACCTAAATTGTTTGTCATAAAAGATGAAGTGCTACACAAGGCTCTTGAAACGGTATTGGCCTGGACTAGGTGGTAAATGCTACAGTAGGCTAAGACACGCTTTCCTGTGCCAAAAATTACAGACATGGTGATTCTTGACTAAAGAAAAGACTACTTAAATTAACTTATAAAGTTTAGTCGCAATATTTCAGATACAAATATTTAGGTTATATATACAGTGTATGTAGAAAATGACAATAGGTCAGGATAAAATATTCCACATTTTCAGACATTAAAACCACTTTTCTTGGCACCATCTTGTGACTGAATAGCATGTAGGTTAGTGCATGCTCTATTCAGCCTTTTTTTATTTCTTAAAGCTTTACCTTTAATTAAAGAGTTGTTAAACCATTACAGCTCAGAACAATGTTTTGTGTCTGATTTTTCCATTTTACGGCAACTAGCCATATAATAAGTGGTATAAAGTACATCCAATCTGTTATTTCCACAGAATAAAGCCTTCTAGGTTATATAAGAGCCCTTTGCTTTTTGTCAGGCAACAAGTAGTTGGGATTATCACTATAGTTGCTCCGTCTCTACTGAAGTGACATTTTTTCATTGTGTGTTGTCTTCCAACTACATGCCCCAGGTGATTGGCTGCTGTTTCCTTAGCAGCCTATGAGTAGGGCCGGACGGAATCTGCGGACATTTTTTACTATTTCTGCTGAGTATTTTGTTAAAAATCTGCAGATTCATGCGGAATGCTTTTGGGAGTATCATAACTAAAACCTTAATATATAAAATAAAAATTAATACCTTTTGAACATTTATTTAATGTTTACAATGCAATTAGATCTAATTAGATCCACTTTATTTAGTAAATAAAGCAAGTCTCTCATATAAAATATCTACTAAAACACCAAAAATAGTACTTTACAAACTGTATTGTAAATAAATCATATGAATATTTCCATATTAATCAGTATTATTACTGAAATTAATTTGAAAACTGATTAAATATACATTTACACACATTTACTCAAGTAAATAAACAGAATCAATGATGGGCTAAAAATCTGCGGAAATCTGCAGATTCCGTGTGGCCCTACCTATGAGCTTGCTTTCCAACATTTAAATATTTCAGTGTCATTTTGATTAGCAATCCGCAGTGCATTTTCAGATACTCTCCTCCACCTGTGTATAGATCTGCTATGGAACTTGCATGTATGTTACGTTTGCAGCAACTGTGCGTTATATTCTCAGACTGCATGTCTGTCAGTATACTGGCAGTAGCATCAATACTCAAAGCAGCAGCAGTGTAGTAGATCTCTTCCGCCAAGACCAAACCCATAAAACATTACCCTATACTGTACATGTGAATTACTATACTAAATCTCCCTGAAAGTTATCATGAGAGAAATATGTATACAAATATGTTTTATAATTGTATAAGTTTACCAATTAATGACACCTACAGTACCTACTGTATAATAACAAATCCGAAAGTGATGATAACTTCATAGTGGTCTTTTCCATACACAAGGTTTCTGCCTAACAGTGACAGTAACATGTTGAAACAATTCTTTGCAAATTTATTTTCATTTTCATTGTTAAATATTCAATACAGATTTGTTTGGACTGCACAGTTCATGATTTGAGTATTTATTTAAAGTCATTTAAGAAAGGGTGCTGCATAAGTTTCAGAGAAAAACACAATATTTTGTTGAATAATTATTGTCCTAGAAAGCAGTTAATTAATCAAAGCTCATGTCATTTGCTGAATCTTGTGGTTTGGACAATAGATATTTTGATCAATAACATCAAATTTTTGTCATCCTGCAAAACTGTCTTTATTGTCGTTCATTAATCTTTTTTTGAGTTTGTTGCATATTTATTTTAATGTTCATTTATTTGTAGTTAGCAAAAAACTATTAAAGAGTACTTTGATTTACTTTCCCTCCAGCTCTTATGTATATTTGGTTTGTCTTTTTGTACTTTATTTGTCTCTCAGAGAGGAACAAAAGGAGTGGAAGACAGCATGCCGTGTCTACGCGAAGGATGGTAGCGCTGTATGATTATGACCCCAGAGAAAGCTCGCCTAATGTAGATGTGGAGGTACTAATGGAGTCCATTTTGTCTAGGCTTTCTTGTACTTTATGGTCTCATCCCCTGTTTTGAATTTTATGCTGGCTTGTCGGATTGTCTGCCTCTGTAATAGCCACCAAATTCATTTTCAGCTTATTGTCTGCTTCTGCGGCTAAAGTGTGATTTGTTATTTTTATGTTACTGTTCATTCAGATGGCACATGTTTAGAGAGAAAAGTCTGGTATCAATTACTTACAGTATAATGTCATTCCAAACCTAAATTAATTTCTTGGAAGTTCACTTCAATGCTGAATGTGTTTTTTTTTTTCAAACTAAAATAGTCGCTATCTTTAAATAGGTTTCCCAAATATATCTCTTTTCTGCCTAAATATTTTAGCACCATTTATACATTCTTATAATGATTATTGATATTATTTCCAGTAAATATAAATAAGTGAATAAAAAAAATAATATATATATAGATAGATAGATAGATAGATAGATAGATAGATAGATAGATAGATA
>CAIGQQ010000306.1:2168419-2181241 GCA_903798035.1 Danio albolineatus
GTCTTGTTTATTGTTTTGTTTTTTGTCTTGTCTTGTTTATTGTTTTGCCTTGTCCTCTTTATTGTTTTGTCTTATCTTGTTTTGTCTTGTGTTGGTTTGTTTTGTTTGTTTTGTTTTTTGTTTATTGTTTTTTATTTTCTTGTCTTGTCTTGTATTTTTATTGTTTTGTTTTGTCTTGTGTTTTTATCGTTCTTTTCTGTTTTGTTATATGTCTTGTCTTGTTTATTGTTTTGTCTTGGCTTGTCTTGTCAGTGTGCAGATTTACACACCACCTAATGCTGGTCGTTCATGTTGGAGCTTCCTACTTTTCCAACACGAGAGCTGCCATTAGTGCAGATTTAGCAGCGTGATGTCCTGTTTTTCTTCAGGGGGAACTCAATGGACACAAGGGTCTGGTCCCCTCCAACTTTCTCGAAGAAGTGCCTGATGACGTGGAGGTTTACCTCACCAACACCCCGAGCCGTCACCCACAGGACCACCCGTCCCGGACAAGGAACAAAAGGGTACATCCTGTTTCACACTAGCCCTCTGTCATCCATTCGCTCTTTTTTAATCTCCTCTTCCTGCTCCGCTGTTTTCTTCCTCTTCTCCTTCTGTGTATGTGTTGTGTGGCAGCCGGTTGCTTTTTTGATGGATCATTGAAGGAGAAACGAAAAGAGAAACGAAGACAGCTTACTAAACGCCGTAAAATACAAGACTACCAAGAACCTTTATTTTTATGTGAGACGCTCAGCGGAAGCGTTAGAGAAGAAATGTGAACTGTTAATGAAAATGCTAATTCATAAAGCATTGTATGAAGAAGAAAAAAAAAAAGAAAAGAATTCAGACGCCCCAGATCAATAGTTGTTTATTGTTCTTCTTTATGGGGAAAAAAAGAAGCACTAAAAGACTGTTTATTTATTATTTTTTACCTGATTCACAAGTGAAGCATTGCAATAGATGCTTTATGAATGTAACTGTGTTTAAACGTGAAATCAATTTATAATAGAGGAGATAGTTTTGATGTACAGAGAAATGAACCCATGTAGACCTGTACACCTGCATGCTTTTTCTTTCAGAATGCTTCAGCACCACCGTGAAACTTTTTAGGTGCTTATCCAGTTTCAAAAAAGAAAGAAAATCAAACCCTTTTGTATATGTTTCCAAAATATTTTTTTTTTGTATATTGCTGATATATAAGACTATCAAATTACAGAGAGACACAAAACAAGTGTTGGAAGTAGAGAAGAGGTATAAAGAATGATTTTACCTGTAGATGTAGATATTGTACAATGGTCTGTAAAAAACATAAGAAAAGAGAAAAAAGATAATATAATTGCTGATGGATGTTCTGCTCACCCGTCAGGACCCATTAAGGTTTTTGTGTACTGAAAGTTTTGTGATTGTTTTCTCATATTCATTGTGCAGAAAACTGAAATGCATTACATCATGGCATTGTTTTTTTTTTTCCTCGCTTTCTTGGCAAAACAGAAGAAGAGTGTTCATTTCACTCCGTAACGGCTCAGTATCTGTCACGTAAGTGAGCAACAGGGGATACCAAGAAAAATGCTGGCCACGTCTAATGCTCAAGACACGGGTCCTTATTACTGATGCTCCTGGTATGCACAAAACACACACATTCAGATCTATTATTTTTAATTAAGTAGTTAAATTTCCATAAAATTTACATTGGGTCTATTTGCTCTGACTGAAGTAAAATCATTTATTAAAACTACTTAGATATTAAAAATTAGATGCATGTTTTATATAATGTGTTGCTGCATAATTATAAATCGTATACTCCTATATAATATTTAAACATTTTTCTTTTTGTTGCTTTTTTTTGTTTCATTTCAATCCAAAATATAATTTAAAGTATACCTAACAATTTTTCTTTTGGCAATTTTTTAAAGAAGAACCATTTTAATAACATACATTATTATTTTTAATAATGATTTTATTTTATAATAATAAATGTTTATGCTTTGCAAATCTTTTCAAAACATTAGATTTTAACAATTGTAAACAAATAATATAATATAATAAAATATAATAAAATATAATATAATATAATATAATTTAATATATTATAATATAATATAATATAATATAATATAATATAATATAATATCGGAGGGCGACACGGTGGCGCAGTGGGTAGCACAATCACCTCACAGCATGAAGGTCGCTGGTTCGAGCCTCGGCTGGCTCAGTTGGCATTTTTGTGTGGAGTTTGCATGTTCTCCCCATATTGGTGTGGGTTTCCTCCAGGTTCAAAGACATGCGGTACAGGTGAATTAGGTAAGCTAAATTTTCCGTAGTGTATGTGTGTGAATGAGTGTGTATAGATGTTTCCCAGTGATGGGTTGCAGCTGGAAGGGCATCCGCTGTGTAAAAACATGTGCTGGATAAGTTGGCGGTTCATTCCGCTGTGGCGACCCCAGATTAATAAAGAGACTTATTAATCTTATTAATATATTAAAATGAATAATATAATATAATATAATATAATATAATTTTTGTGCATCAGTACTACAAATCCTGAGCTGTGATTGGTCCCCTGCTGTCAGTGCATTAGACAGGCACAGCTGGTATCTTCAGTTGTTTCTCTGGGTGTTGTTCATTACAATGTTCGTCTTTCATTGACTCCTACTGTAAGTCATAAGAAGCTCTAAGGCCATTGTTGCACGGTCAGAATTGGACCCCTGACCCCTTTACCCTCATCCCTTCTCTTCTCTGATGTGTGCAGTTTAGTAGATTCCTAGTGCAAGCCCTGGGACAAACCCTCTCCTCTCCTGCAGATGTGCACCCTATACTGCACTCAGAACTAATTCAGAAGATTAAACAATTGTATAAAATGTTTAATGTTTTCAGAATGAATCCTGAAACACTGGCAAAATCATATACAGTACAGTAAGTGTGCATGTGTGGGGTGCACTGTTTCCATTACTCTTGGAATGAGCAAAAATGTCAAACAAGCTTTCTTATCATTACCCTTATTCATCTAAAGAGTAGATTTTAGCTCTATCTTCCTTTTTAAGCTTGACTGAATTTATTTTGTATTATTTTTTTAAGTACTCTCAGCCACTTTTGTAAATGAAGCTGTTTTAAAGCAGGTTTGATTTGGCTCCGACACCCTTGGTGAAGTTACCATGCTGAAAGGTGATAGATTACTTCAAAAGACTGGTAAATTAATTACTTATCTTCTCTTTTCATTGCCATTATAGATTATGACTCTGTTAGCATACATTTCATTTTGTGTTATGCAGCTATAAAACTGATATTAAGAGGTTAGATCACACAAAAAGGGAATTTCAGTCGTTATTCATTTATACTGGTGTTGTTTCAATGCAGTATGACCTCTTTTTTTCACTACAAAAGGATTTTTCATTTGTTTATAATAATAATGTGCTGCTAAAACATGTCCCCATAATGGCAGTGAATAGCTAACCATATTACATAAGGAATAATGAACATCTAATGGTGGTTGTTCTCGCTGATAAGATTGTTAAGACTTCTGCCGAGTTCAGACTGTACAGTTCAGCCCCGATTTTGACTCGCCGACAGGTTTTGAGAAATCGCCGACAAATGCCTGAAATGACAGGCAAATCGCGAGTGACAATCACACAGTGTGATTGAGTCGCCAATGCTCAGGAGATATTTGGCGTGCTAAAAATCTGGAGCTGTCGGCGATTCAAATCATGCCGTGTGAAATGAGTTTTGACTGAAAATAACATAGGCGATCACCTACAGCCAATGAGAGAGCAGCATCCACGAGCCTGGTTACCTGCAGACCAGCAGGAGGTTGAGGGAGAAGTTTAAAGCGCTCATTTTTGGTTTATTTGGACCCAAGAAATGGAGGAAAAACTAGCAGAAATTTGGCAGGAGCCCCTTGTCTGTTTGAAGTGTCAGGAAAAAAATAGTTGAGCAGAAATTACTAATTCCCTTCAAAGCCAGGTGAGCAAATATGTACGTTTTCTACCCCATTAAAGGCTTCTTTCTCGTTAAGTAGTTAATATCAAAGGATATACTGCGTGTTTTTGGTTGTGAGACGTAGTTTGGACAAAGTTTTCAGCGATTCTTCCTATTTTGAAGTCATACAGTGTGAAACCCCCTGTCGTAGATCCATCTTGCAGTGTAAACAAAGTAGCGACGAAACGCAGCCCAGATAGTCATGCAGTGTGAAAACATCTATGACACGACTACTTTGAAAATCATGCTGTCTGAACTCAGCATATTCTGTGAAAACAACTGCCTAGATGTACTACAGCTGTTTGCCACAAAACTAAAACACAAAACATTGATCTGAAGTAAGAACAGAAAAGGGCATGTGTGTGGCATGTGCCATACATTCCAAGTGTACAAAGGGCAATATGATAGACTTTAATGAAAAACAAACCACAGTTTAATTTATTGTTTTTTTTATGAAAATCCGGAATATTTTCTTCCTTAGGTTCTACTAAGTTGTTTGTTAAGTCACTCAATACAAAGTATCTATTTTAAAAGTTAAGATACCAATATAGAAACCTAAAGAGAACATTCCTAAAACATAATTATTTGGTTACTAGAATACATGTTCTAAAAGCATTTAACTCTCTAGTAAATTAATTGCAAGGGATAGATCAACCATCATTTACTCATCCTTTACTTGATTAACATTATTTCAGTTTCTTCTGTTGAACACAAAATAAGTCATTTTGAAAAAATACTGGTAGCAGGCACCCATTGACTTTCATTATAATATTTTTTTCTTACCATAAAAGTCGATGGGTCTCAGCAACCATCATTCTTCAAATTATCTTCTTTTTGTGTTCAGCAGAAGAAATAAACTGACGTTGTTTAAAACCACACAAAGGTAAATAAGTTATGCAGTAATTTTCATTTTAAGTAAACTTTCACTTTACGCACTCACTATCCTTCGACTTACTCCTGGATTGATCAGGGGTCACCCCAGTGGAATGAACTGCTAATTACTCCGGCATATATAACTTCTGGCCCAGCCAGGATTCAAACCAGTGAACTTCTTGGTGTGAGGAGAAAGTGGCACCCAGTTTACTTTAATTTCAAACTAAAAATAGGGGCAGTTTTGCCAGGCAGTATTACAAAATTATACCTACTGTACAAATATACATGTACAACTTGTTCATTAAAACTAAATACTTAGCAAATTATGCTTAAATATACTTCAAAGTAAACAAGATATACGCCTAATATAAATATACTTGAACTTTGCTTAAGTATACCTAAAATGAACTTTAAGTATTTTTTTTTCCAAGGCTTGGCTGTTGGTTTTTATTTGAGCATGACTGTAAACATGCATTAGCTCTATTAGCTGTTATCACCACAGTTCACTCTGAAAGAACTCGGAAAAACACATGCTGTGAATTTGTAAATCAAGATTAATAGAAACAGCACAAAATACAATCAATTTACTTTCTTCTTTGAGGTAAATTTATCTGTTGTGTTCATTGATTGCTGACTATTAGCATCTCATTAGCGCTGTTAGCACTAATGTTCACTTTGACTCATCCAGGAAAAGTAAGCAAGATGGGATAAATTAATATTGATAAAAAAATTACACAAAATACAATTGGTAATTTTTACGTCTGAGGTAAATGTGTTCATCTTTTGTCAACGGTTAGCATAACATTAGCACCTATAGCGCTAGTTCAATCCAGCTTGCCCAGGAAAAGCACATGTTGTGGGGATCAAGCAATATCAACAACACAAGATACAATTCATGTACTTATCTGAAGTGAATACACTCTGTGTTTAACATTTAACAGTACATTAGCACTATTAGCACTGCATTTACTGTATTTAGTTATTCTGACTGTCATTTCTGGTCTAGAGATTTACAAGAAATATACTGATACTGTTTTGGTATTTGTAGAACTATAGTACTGTATATCATGTCACTTTTTGATCAGTCCTGCTTTACCAATGAAACTATGTTTTAAACCTCCAGACACTTGGAATATGTGGTCATTTGTGTCACAAACCATTGCTGTCATACTTCAGCATGTGCTATATTAAATGATTGATGATGTTCTCTATTCACTGCTGTTATATAAATCACAACACATTTTTTACAAATTCTCCTTTGGCAGTCTAAAAATAAATGGGCATATGACACCATGGTGAGTAAATAATGTAAATGTTTGTGTGAACTAACCTTTTAAGACCAAAGTATAGGGTATAAAGGGTTTCTGGTGTTCCTAAGTAGTTTTTTGTCGCTAAAATTGAGTTTATGCCTTGTGAATTCTAATAATTTTGTTGTACTTGCAGTCTGAGATTGATCTTTTAATTAGAGTTTAGCCAAAATCAAAGGTGATGCATATACTCAATAATTACATATATTACAATAATTCTCAAATATCATTCATAGATTGCTGTTTAAACCCTATTGCAAAATGTACTGTTGATTGTATGGTGGCCCTGCTGGGACAGAAAGGGCTGTGAGAGAGGAGATGGGGTGTCTGTTGTACAGTAATGACGTTAAGATAAAAGGCAAAGAAACACCTTTATAAACATCCGGCCCTGAACTGTCCCTTGCGGGTCTTCCGTTAGGTCCCCGTGGAAAAAGCGGGCCCTCCCAGAAGAAGTGCCACCCCCACAGTGCACCCACACATCCCGGGGCTCGATGGTCCCGTCTGAAGCCCCCGAGCTGAATCTCAGAAAAAAGGACTGCTCTCCAAAGGAAAGAGTTTGATGAAAAGGCTTGGTGCTGTCAAATAGTTTTTCACATTTGTTCTCCTGACAGCATCCAGGTTTAGGAGATTGAAGTTAAGGAGAAATTGTTAGAAGAAAACCAAATCTTCGGTTTTACATGGACCGGATGGAACAAGGAACATAGAAAGAGAAATGGTGCAAACTAGGGCTTTCATGACCACAGCGTTGAAGAAACTGTAAGCCCAAACTCTGTTTGCCCGTGTTTGATTACGAAAAGCACAGAAATGCTCGCTAATGTGAGTTATTATGATGTCCTGTCTTAACTACACAGTGATAAAATGCAATCAATATTATATTTAGTAACAATTAATATTCTCACTGTTTTGATTTACTGCGATGTCTTAAATATCACAGTAAAAACAGGGGTATTTAAATACGACTAATATTGAACTTGTTATAAAGAATATATTTAAATTTATTATTGTTATAATTAACAACACAAAGTGAATATTCATTTAAAATGAACATTATTTTAATATTATGAGTATAAAGGAATGTGAGAGATAATGACATACCGTTGATATTCATTAAATTAGCAGAATATTTAATTGTTTTAAGGGATATTCAGTTATCATTTTTATTATTATTGCCATTTTTGCACATTTTAGATTATCTAGAACCTTTGTCCCCTAATAGAAGGATAACCTAGCACAAATGTATAGGAGTTAGCACAAATATGCAATGACTCTGCAGTACACGTTCTGTATATTTCTGAAATCACCATGAGAGAAAACAATGTTATACTGGGTTTAAATTGATTTGTTTCATTTATATCTATATTTATATTTTGATTCATTTTTAAAGTAGCCTACTGAATGGTCATGAAACTCCTAGTGGAAGCGAGTCTCCTCATATTTGCCTTACTAAATGCACAATGGTTTGTGTTGTGGCTGAGATTGGTCTGTTCTGTGTCGTGTGCAGTCATGTCGACGCTTCCCTTCTCATGAAACAGCAATGTATTTCAAACCTGTCACCGAGTGTTGTGTTGTTGTTTGCAATGGCTGTCATAAGGAGGAAAGGAGGGACTTTCGTTTCGTTTAAACACTACGAAAAAACATTCAAGGTGTTCATAAATACTTTCACGAGTAAATTGTGAATGGAACAATTTACATAAGAATGCTTTTATATACAATCTACACAAAAGTGCGGTGTATTTTCATGAACGAAGACCTTATTTAGCACAAATTTACATCAATGATTATTAGCCTCTCTCAACATCCAAACCATTCCAATAACATATTCGTGTATGATCAATTGTGAACGTATGGCCAAGGAAAACTTTCCCAGATCAAACCTTCCTTCTGTATTTCCTCTCCAGACATTGCTCATTTTTATTTGTTTGTTCACCATTTCACTTTTATTTTTGCCCTGAACGAACATGCTAAAGTAGGTTTGCTAGTATGGACCGAGACTGCCAAAAAAAAAGGAATGTATGAGAAGCATTCTGTATATCTTGTACAATTTACAGCCAAACTCCAGGTGTTGAATTCATCAGAATAAACGTGTTTTTCTTGTCTTTTTGTTTCTTTTCCGGTTTAATCATGAGATATGTTACGGAGCATCGCTTCTACATGTTTGAGTGACTGCTGCTCTTTTTGTACTTTTTTGTCCATTTGTACATTCTTTTTAAATGTTTCTACTTGCTTTTCAGACTGCCTTTTTTGTACATTCAACTTTATATTCTGACAGTGGAAGCTTTCCTCACGGTGTCTTCAAACCATAACGTTTTAAAGTCTGCAATTGTGTGCTAGCTTTATGAAAAAGAAATATAAGCCTATATTGATGGTTATCAAATATTGTGTGAGTGTGCATGTGCAGTTTTATATCAAAATAAATTTGATATTTTATACAATATGACGCACGTATTTTTATTTTTAACGAGTCTCAGCCCTGTGCTACAAAGTGAATGGGAAGCGTTGAAGCTGTAAGGGTATGCATAATTTTTTTATGAAGTTGGATAAAAATAAACTGCTTCCAGTAGATGGCGCCCTAAGCCAAGCATTGCCTTCCTGCCGCTGGAGAGATTTGTTACTTTCTCATACACAATAATACCTGTACACATTGTTTTTTTAGCATTATATCAAATAATTAATAGCATTATGCATTGATTGAATTGATTGCTACATTTTTGAGTCATTAATGTCTGTCTTAAACTTTTATATGTTCTATTGAACTTAGAAATAAAAATGAACTTTAATTGATTGATTGATTGATTGATTGATTGGTTGATTGATTGATTGATTGATTGATTGATTAAAACACACCTTTTACATTTATTGCGTCATTTTTGGCTCATTAATTACTTCAACTTTAGAATCCATCAAACAATAAATGACACCTCATTAAATGGGCAAGAATTATTCATTCATTCATTTTCTTTTTGGCTTAGTCCCTTTATTAATCCGGGGTCGCCACAGCAGATTGAACCGCCAACTTATCCAGCATTTGTTTTACGCAGCGGATGCCCTTCCAGCCACAACCCATCTCTGGGAAATACATTCTCATTCACACACATACACTACGGACAATTTAGCCAATTCACCTGTACCGCATGTCTTTGGACTGTGGGGGAAACCGGAGGACCGGAGGAAACCCACGCAACCACGGGGAGAACATGCAAACTCCACACAGAAATGCCAACTGGCCTAGCCGGGGATCGAACCAGCGACCTTCTTGCTGTGAGGCGAACGTGGTACTCACTACGCCACCGTGGCGCCATAAAAGAATTATCATTGTGAGAAATCCCTTACATACATGGACAAATCGTAATACTAACGGTGTGGATCTATTTCATAATCTCTTGTCTCATTCTAGTTAATAAGGAAATTTGACTTTATTTATTGCCTAAATTCGGACTGTAGAAGGGTCAAAACATATGACGTTGCCATGGGGGTCCCTTCAACCCCTATAAGAACCAAATGCGGTTGCTTCTGTCCTGAAAAATAATGTGATAAAGTCATAGCAAGGTCTTCAACGTCTGCCCTCAGTTTTAGTTGAAAATGAGTAATTAACTGGTATAATTAACTTGTTCTTTAGCCCGTCAGTTTGTGGTACGTTTTACCGCCTCGCGTATGGCAAGCGGTAAAACATTAATCTAAATTCCGCCTAAACTCACGAGGAAACGTAACTGCTTTACGTTTTGTCAGTTTAGTTGCTAATTCGTACGAATTTGTAGGAGTTTAGTCGTATATACGTTCTTGAAAAGGAGGCGTAGCATCCAACCCCACTTATTTTCATGCTACAAGTAGATATTTTATCTATTTTATACTAGTAGAAGGCACTTATATACCAGTTGGGTCTTAATACATAATATTTCATATTTTATTTATAATCTGTATAGTTCAGTGTGATTTGTTGCACGACTTTGGTAATTGCACAGTTGTCTAAAAATACTAAATAAAAAGTTGATCACAAAAAAAAGTTTTGCTTTAACTTCTGATAGAGGAGCAGGGGTAAATATAGCACCATCTTATATTTGCAGCAGTTAGCACACTTTAATCCAGAAACAGTATTAGTCAGTAGACTTCTCTGCAAAAAATACTGCCACAGATTCTTAAAAAGTCTCAAATTATGTTATCATCAAATGTAAAGTCTGAAACTGTAAAAAGCTGTAAGATACTTTAAATTAAAGAAGAAAAACAAGTCTAATTAAGTAACTGCTGAAACTGTCTTATCTATATCATGCCTTAAATTTTCTCACCCCTTTATGAAGAGCAATAGGAGTACTGAAAAGTATTATTGCTTAAATACTTTTTAAATACGCTTATACTTTATGGGGCTCATACTCCCCAACAAATATTCATTCATTCATTCATTCATTCATTCATTCATTCATTTACCTTTGGCATTCGTTTATCAGGGGTCACCACAGCAGAATGAACCCCCAACTATTCCAGCATATACTTTACGCAGCGGATGTCTTTCCAGCCACAACCCAGTACTGGGAAACACCGATACGCTCTCACATTTACACTCATACACTATGGCCAATTCTGTTTACCCAATTCACCTAAATCTAATGTCTTTGGACTGTGGATGAAACCAGAGCACCCAGAGGAAACCTACATGAACACAGGGAGAACATGCAAACTCCACACAGAAATGCCAACTTTCCCAGCAGGGACTCGAACCAGCGACCTTCTCGCTGTGATGCAACAATGCCACCGTGCAAAAAAATAAAATAAAATAAAAAAATCAGTAGAATAAAATGGTGAGTATCTAATGAATAGTGTAAATAGTGAAAATAATTTCTAGTTTCTAGTGAACTGCTACTAGCCTACCTAATAAATATGCATAAACCCCTAATGCAATCTATTACTATTGAAAACTAAATAGTTGATTTCTCAATGGGACATAAAATAAACCAATGACAAAATGTAAAATGTGCATAATACCAATACTATAGTAACCACTGAATTATTGAATGAATAAACATGGTGTTTATCAGGTGCACACACTCACTTGTCTTCATATAATAAATACCAGTACCGATAAATAAATCTATAGAACAAGTTAGTTACTTGAAAAAAGTGTGATAAGTATGAACTTATAGCTAATGAGTTAGCACTTAATGAAAAAGTACTAGTATAGTGGCAATACTTGTCAATTTCATAGATCAAATGTTAAAACGGCCTGCCATAGGTTCAGCCCTGATGAGAGAGAGGGAAGGAGAGAGAGGGAGGGAGAGAGACGCTTCTTCATCTTCATCCGCGCTCGAGTGAGATACTCACGGACTCAAAGACGATGGATTACAAACTCTGAATATTTGACTATAACAGCAGATCATATCTGTTGCTTATTTCAACGTCGTATTCTGACTCGCTCATAACCTTTTCTTAACAAATTAGCCACACTAACAACAGCCTGACTTTACTTTGATTTAAGCGCAATGATTTGTTCGTTTGCCATCGACGACGCAATATAGACGAAGTTTGTAATCTTCTTTTGTTGCTAAAACGTCTTTTAAACAATGGACTTAATATACTTCAGTGTTTTACTCATGACTCTCCTGAGCGTTTTTCAGGTAAGATGTTTCAGTAATATTTGTTTGAAGTGTGGTTTTAACTGGCTAAAATAAATCATTTGATACATTCGATGTATTATTCCTTTCAGGTTCGAAGTGACACGGTATCACCATCAAAACATCCAGGTAAAATTAAATTCACACGTGTGTATGTGTGTGCGCTTTACATTTTTCCTCAGATGCTTGTAAGCCTTATTAGAACGTTCGAGCAAATTTATTGTCATCATTGACTTTAAGTACGAATGTATCTTTAATTGCACTTGAAGGTTATTTTGTAATATATTAATTTTAAGGATTCATTCAATTCTGTACAATATCTTTATTTATTCAGTAGATTGTGGTAAACTACAGTTTATTACACAATTTACAGTAACAAATACGTACTGTACAGTAAAACCAAGCGTCAAATTTTGTATGCTAAAAAGTAAAAATGTTTCCTCCTTCCAAAACAACACTTTCTAATCCAAATCTGCTCCAAAACTACGTTTAACTGATTGAGGAAAATTGATTTGCATTGAGATCATCTTTTGGCTGTTGTGACATATTATGACATAAGTTGTTATGAAACTCATGAGGACATATAATGCATAATATATCCAGATATTATTGGTAATTCAAAGACGAGGCATTTAATTATCATTTAGAATTATTTTTTTCTCTTTCATTTGCTGTCTATGTTGGAGCAAAAAATAAATACTTAATTCAAATTGATTAACAGCAACAATTCCGGACTGGACTTGGTAATAAACATGCAGCAAACCTAGAGCGTTTCTGTGTTCTGTTTCTCAACATTTGGTCAAGCTCAGAAACATTAAATGCTGGAGTGAGACCGACTATACATACATAAAGTACATGAATGTAGGAATATATGTGTGCTTGTTTGTGTGTGTGTCTTGTTCAGGTCTGCAGGTTCTGGCCACAGCTTCACACTACTGGCCCTTGGACTCAGTGGAAGGGATTCACGGCCTTTCGGACCAGATTGGGAACAGAACAGGTCATGTTAATGGGACTAATATAAGTATGTAAACATGTCATTGATGCCTTTCTTTCTTTCTTTCTTTCTTTCTTTCTTTCTTTCTTTCTTTCTT
>CAIGQQ010000306.1:2181251-2202895 GCA_903798035.1 Danio albolineatus
CTTTCTTTCTTTCTTTCTTTCTTTCTTTCTTTCTTTCTTTCTTTCTTACTTTCTTTCTGTCCACACAGCTGTTTAACATTCCTCCTTGGTCACGTCTTACTCTCAGAAATCTCCATGGCTTTGCAGCTGTCTTCAGCTCTTACACCGAACTGATTTCCTCATTGGAGTCGAAAAGTTGACTTACATGATTACCTCAGTTGTGATGATGACAAACGATTGTGACATTTAAGGGTGTCAAAACGACGCACAGTTTCTCTCTGTGATTTACTAGTCCGCTTAGAGGTCTAGCTGCCTAAAATGACCAATATTCAGTCACGTAAATCTGCAATCCACTTGGTAAACAGTTTTGTTGACAATAAGACAACAAAATAAGACAAATGTCATCCCGTAGCTTGAATAAATTCTCAGTATAAGTACAGTATGGCATTTGTTGTCTGCCAGCTAATTCGGAACAAATGGTGAAGTGAGAGGAATTTTCTGGGCCTCTCAAACTTGTGTCCCATAAAGCATCTGACACGTCCATTGGGACAATGGTCATTTTGTCCATCATGTCTGCTTGAATGTCCTTTTATTTCCTGTCTTATGTCTCACTCATGTATGTGTCTATTGCTGAATCACCTGTTTTTGTGTTTCCTGTCTCACTTTCATTGTTTTGTGTTCACGTTCTCTCCATCACAGCTGTCAGAATCCACAACCACACTGTCCTGACTACCCATAATTCTTCTTCTGTGTATACCAATGACTCTGCCTACACTAACATTTCCGCCACTGTAGGTGAGGCTCTCACGCATGTTCACTTACTGACTAGTAGGCAACTATGGGTCTTGAGGAATAGCGTTAGGGTTTAGGGTTTTGTAGATCTTAAGCTGGACACCATTAGGAGAAAATACAAAAAAAAAAAGTGCATTTACATTGGCGTAATTGAAGCATGCATTGTTTATTGTTGTTAATCTGGCGTTCTTTGCTGAAGTCAAACCTTTTGTAAGCTTTACGAGTGATTTTATTGGATCCAGTGTGTTTGTGAAAGTGTATGTGCCCCGTTTTGGAAATCTGCTGTTTGTGGTTTGATTTGTTTTGTCAGTTTATTTGAAACAAATGTCCCAGCCAAACAAGAATTATACAGCAGTTCGAATTTGATTGGTTGAGTAGAGTCGCAAGAGTGCTGCTATTTAGTGTAACAGTTCTGAAAGAATCCTTATTGAATCCCTCTACCTACAGAAATAAATAAATAAATAAATAAATTCAGATTAAATTAATAATATAATAAAAAATAGTAATATTAAGAGGTAGCATTACAATTTAAAATAATAGTTTCTGTTTTAACATATTTAAAATGCCATTTATTTTAAATATGTTTGATGTCATTTATTCTAATGGCAAAAGTTTCATTACTTCAGGCGTCAGTGTTACTGCTTTACGCTTTTAATCAATTTATTTAATCTATGATTCATTTCTGTCTAAATAAGATTACATTTTTCTAAGTGAGTATGACTGCAACCAAATATTTCTAAAAAGTCTGTCATTCACTGCTCAAACATTCCACTTTTCGAGGTTTATGGTCATCTCAAGTCTGTAACTTTAAAATTACGGTTCTGTTTGTTGTCGTTTATTTTGTAGGGACAAAATAAAGTCATAAAGTCTCTAGAAATCGCCATCTTTTCATGTGCTGTAAGAAATTATGGTTACTTTTTTTTAAGGTACAATTCTCATCATTATCAAACCATTAACTGTAACTTTTAGTTTAATAAACTCATGATTTGCTGCTTATTTGAGCTAGGTAGGATAAGGTATTTGGTTGGGGATGTACTGTAGAATAAGATCATGCAAAATATGTACTTTTTGAGTTCATATAAACAGCCAATATCTTAATAACGTTAAGGTAATAAGCACTCAAAGATTTATATTTTTTACTTGTTCAAACTATTAAAATGGGCTGACACAGCACAATTCTTGAGATTTCATTGGGACAACCTAAATGTTTTATGTTCAATCTACATAAATTTGTTTGAAGTGTAAAGTTAACCTCATTGATTTGTGTTGGGACAGCATGAATAAATTGTGTGGAACCCTGCATTTTTTACAGTGAGTCAGTAGTTAAAAGCATATTGTCATTTATTTTGGAGTTCAAGCGGTACTTAAGAAACTTCAGATCGTATGTGGAAGCAGTTGAGTTCCACACAAATGCATATTGTCCCAACACAAATCGATTAAATTAACTTAATTGTTTTTACAAATTTAAGTGGATTGAAGATAAAACAATTAAGTTGTCACAAAAAAACATAAGAAAAACATAACAAAACTCATTTTAAATAAATATCTCACTCTAAAAAGTCATATTTAAAGGGATTGTTCACCACAAAATGTAAATATGATATCACAATATGTTAATATATGAACCATCCAATGTGTACACTTCAGAATACTTCCCAAAGCCAATGCCGATACCCAGGATCTCACTGCATAGATGGATGTTCAGTCCTCTCTACCTCTTTGTCTTTTTGCCCACGCAGTAAAACTATCCTTCACACACTCCAGCCTGTCTCCTTTCTGTCCTCTGCCATTCACTGTGTCTTCTCTGAGCACTTTTTTCCATCATCATCATCATCATTTCTTCTCTCAACTCATCCATTCATGAGGTGCGATGGTGCTACAGCTCCCGCTCTGATCCACAGATCAAGCTCTTTAGGTGGAATAAAGGAGGATTTATTGACCACTTGGTCAGAAGAACAACCTAACCATTGATGAAAATCATCTGCAGTTGGGTTGTTCAAAAGGGGGCTTTTTAATTCCCTAGATCCTTGTGATTCAGGATATCAGCGCTTGTTGTTTTAGAGAACGGAGCAAAAGACTCAGATTTTTACTATGTGGGTGAAAGGTTATAGGATTTCCCCTTAAAGTCTCTAGTCAGTTTATTAAAGAACACAAAACAGCCGCCTTTCCATGTGCTAAAAGTAATTATGGTTACACTTATTTTAAGGTACAATTTTTATTATTCATCGACTATGACTATGACTAGTCATTGACTATGACATTTAGTTTAATAAACTCAGAATTTGCTGCTTATTTGTGGTAGTAGGGATTAGGTATTAAGTTGGGGATGTAGAATAAGATCATGCTAAATATGTACTTTATGAGTACAATGTTAAGGATTTTTATAAATTATACAGTATTTAACTTTAATATGAACTGTAATTTACTGTAGGACAGTATGCAGTATGTTACTGTATTTTAGCTGCATTGTGAAAATTACTGTATATTTTATTCAGTATAGAAACAGTATAGAAAATACACAATAGAGCCAGATAACTGGTGCGGTACATGTAAATACAGTATTTTTTCTTGTAATTGATTTACAGTAAGTTACTGGAAATTGTTAACAGTGTACAGCTAAACTGCCAATATCTTAATATGGAGGTAATAAGTCACTAGTTAAAGAGCATATTGCAGTAAAAAATAAAAACAATAGAACCATGTTTAAAAAAATACCATTAAGCAGGGTTCAACACTAAGGATTTTTTCTACAGGCCCGATTGGACCAGTGGTTCAGATTTTTACTTGCCTTGCCAAAATTTTTCACTAGCCCCACCAAACAAAAAATTTAATTGCTATTTCGTAGCCACATATTTTAAATGATGTGTAAAAAAAATCTAAAAATGTTAAGGAAAATGTGCAGGTGTTTTATTGCAAAACAAAACCTGACTGACTTAAAAAGGACAGCAAAACATCACAAAACAGACATTTTCTTTTAGCCTCATAATCTGATGTTGCCGTCATGTCGTTTCTTCGCTGTGTTGATTTATACCAGGTTACGGGAAAAAATAACGTGCTCACGACATCTAATCAGATAAGAGGAACCAAAAAAGCAATATGGTATTTACGACTTCACAGAGAAGGTAGCGTTCAAATACTAGAAAGCACAAACTATTTCTTGATTTTAAGACTATATATGCATGCAATTGACCAATAGTCGCAGGCAAATTAAAATTTAGTGACAAGGCAGCACTGGCCTGATCGGGCCTGTAATGATTCTGTCTACTGTCCCGAGCATCTGTCACACTGTCCCCGGGCCATCGGGCAGTCCTTATTGTTGAGCACTGATTAAGTATGTTTTAAAACGTTTTGCAAGGGCACAAATTTGGATGTAAAGATGTCATTCCCACTTCCAGAAACCCTTTTATTTTTTTCATTTATTTCGAATATCACATGCATGATGTCACACAAGGGAGTTATCTGCCCCGCTCTGTGTTTTTGCTATGTTTTTGGTAGCGTTTATATTGTATTTTATCATCATAATGCTAAATTGTGTTTGTGTATTATCTCACAAACTAATTTCTTACTAACATAAGGCTCATTCTGAAAATGTAGCCCTATATACATTTATGGAGAGCGCAAAATATGTAGCCTAAAGTACATATGGCTGCATGTCTTTAAAACAATTGCCATGAGGCGGTATGACGTCGTGCCTTTTCGCGCTTACCAGCTGACCGCTTACCTTCAAATGGATGGCTTTCCCATTGTTTCCAGTTTGCCCAGTTAGCTCACCATGTGTGTCAGCAGACTTAAGAAACAGAGAGGAGTTGACCATGACAATGGGATCAGTCCGGTAAGGAACTGTTCCAGAAAGCGGGTAAGACATAAACGGAAGCCAAAAAGTAAAATAAACAAGTAAATAAACAGGGTGAGAATGTGGTAAAGTCTGAAAACGTGGAAAAATCAGGCAAGGAATTTTCTTTTTCTGGATTGCTTTTCAAAACTGTCGGTTGGGTTTAGGGAAGTGCGTGGATGGGTCAGTCGGGGCTTTTGAAATCATTATTGGTTGGGTTTAGGGAAGGAGAAGAGTGGGTCAGTCGATTGGTCAGTCAGTCAGTCGACATCGGCCTCTGGTGCATTTGCACAAGAACAGCAGGCGCAAATGGCACTTGCAAGAGTAATTGGAGATCTAAAAGCATACACTGCAGCCTCTGGTTTATTTGCGAAAATAAAAACAGCATAAAACGTACCTCCTGGGACATAGTTGGTGCTCTCCAGAAATGTATTTAGCGCTACATTTTCAGAATGAGCCTAGGTTGTAAAAATGACTTCAAGTGACCCAATAATATACCTTAAAGTATATATATATATTTAAAAAATCTAATTCCTACTTTTATTTTTATGCACATTGACTTTACTGGGGTCTCTAACCTGCAATATGCCCTTTAACAGTGAGAACTGGTATTTAAACGAAAGTGTTCATGAAATGATCACTCAACGGCTTTAGATTTCAAAAGAACAAAATTAGACCTTGCTGTAATGCACTGCATTCTGAACTGAATTTCAAGTGTTATAATCTTGCTGGTTGCTTTCTCGTCATGTAGACATTGTAGAAGGAATGGTGAATAAAGGCATCTACCTGAACAGTGATAACGGGGCCACTTTCCTTCACTTTGGCAACTATAAGGACTCCTGCATTAGTGATCCTATTCTCTGCGGACCTGCTGGTGAGTTTTTATTGTCGTCATTCACCCTTTTGCTGTTGATATAGAAGCACGTTGAGATCTTTATATGGTCATAGATTTGTAGCTCAGGTTTATAGGTGACGTAATAAAGGCTAATGATTCAAAATTAAGTTTATATTCCTCAAGAGTAAATATATCAGCTTACATCAAGCGTTTTTGTGCGTGAAAGCTGATATCATCTGTTATTCATCTGCTCACATCAGCGCTCGTTCCTTTGCTCCCAAAACTGAGAATATGTTGTATTTATGTTTATTTTCCAGGGCTTGACCAAAGTAAGACTTGCAATATTGTTTGTGACGGAAGCAGCCTGGATCTAATAAAGAAGCTTTTGTTTAAAAATAGATATCTGTACATATCGGAAAAATGGTTTGGTGATAGCCAGAAGATTATAAAAATCAGATTTATAAGATTAAATGTATTGATGCATTACACTTTAAGTCATTTATTATTGTTTTGAATTTACAATAAACTTAAATTTGGAGTAATTTTTTTTATAAGTCCCAACAGCATTAAAAAAAGAAATAATACAAGTTTAGAAAAAAATTAAAGTTATACTGTGAGAATTAATGCAAGTATTTGAGCATCAAACCTAAATCAGTGTTTCTCAACTTTGGGTCGCGGCAACGTTTTTAGTAGGTCGCGGAGTGTGTGGTCAAAAAAATAAATAATTATTATTTATTTTGCTTATACCAGACTTTTATTTTGAAATGCGCGCACGACGACAGTTCAGTTTAGTTCGGTAACTGAACATTTCTCTACCCTAACTGCTGTTTACAGTATTTCTCGTTTTTACTTTGTAATATTTCTATAATTTGATACATTTTGTTAAATGACAACAATAAAATATTTTATAGTTTATTTGTGAGTCTTTGTGATTTTCTTATGATTTATCTGTCACTACTTGTGTATGTTAACAAACTAATTAATTATAATTTCTAAAACTACAGTTCCTAAAATATTGGGTCGCGGCTTGATGACCATGTAAAAATGTGGGTCCCGTGGCCAAACCAGTTGAGAACCACTGGCCTAAATACTGTTAAATGTTTTATCTAACAATGTGAATTCTTCTTGTTGTGAACATATTATTAGATTAAAAATATTATTAAAACACTGAGTCTCATTCACTAAGTGAAGTTTATTTATAGACTAATTTTGAGAGGATCACATGCTTATGATTGCTGGCAGCCAGTCCCACATTATTCAATTTTTGATTCACCAATCAGACGATTCCTAAGCTACTATATATACCCTAAGTTCCATAAAACAGCCATCTTCATTTTGAGGAATCCCCCCTTCCACACCTACTCCACCACCTTTCCTAAATGGGTGGCACGGTGGCCCAGTGGTTCGCACTGTTGCCTCACAGCAAGAACATCACTGGTTATAGTCCTTACATTTCTGTGTGGAGTTTACACGTTCTCCCCTTGCTCACATAGGTTTCCCCCAGGATCCCCGGTTTCCTCCCAACGTCCAAAAACATGCAACTTAAGTTAATTGACTAATGTAAATCGTCACCATAGACATGCTCCTAGTAAGTAGTTATCTCTTAAGAGCAATCACCATCTGTTCATTAGCTAATAGAGCTGGGGAGTTCTCGAGATCTACCTGAGTTCAAACTCCCCTCTCGCCTTGCAAATGGGATGGAGCCCCAGGCTCGAGGATCTTATGAGCTCAGGGCTCCCTCCAGGGACAACATGCCAAACAAGCTTTATAATCAGTCATCAGCTAAGTGTGAACTCTTGAATCATTTGTACACACAAATGTGAGCACATGGAAGTTTTCACCAATAAATCATGATTCATCAAAAAAACATTTTGTACTAAAAATGTATTCTAAATTGACAACTTATACCACACATACACAATAATCATGTATGCCCAGGGCCATACAAGAACCCCACATATAATTAGACATGTTATTTACAGGTAGGCTGAAAAATAACGTTAAAAACTGACAATACAGTATAATTAGAAGTCCAATTACATAAACAGACACAGTAGTCAACATTTGAAGTGGATCCAAAACTTTCATCAGTTTTATTTTCATCACAATTTGTTAGTGCTCAATTTTTAAAAACGTGTAATGACACTTACTGAAAATCAAAGTGACGTGTCCTGCATGTGAGTGTACGTGGGACCAGAAGCACACACTGTATGTCGCTATTCCTGTTTAAAACCTGTACATTCATACATCATTTAAACATTTAACCTAAAAGCTCGAAGAGAACTCACGGGGGAGATATGAGAAGTGCCTCATCTGATCAGGTCAATCAATTATGACGTGCTAATTAAGACTATATTAGTAAATGTAAGTAATCCCTTACATTTATATAGAACTTTTCTGGATACTCAAAGCACTTTACACATGTTTGGGGGGAATCTCCTCGTCCCCCACCAGTGTGCAGCATCTACCTGGATGAAATGATGGCAGCCATATTGTGCCAGACCACACACCAGCTGATTGTTGGAGAGGAGACAGAGTGATGGAGCAAATTATGATATGGGGATGGTTAGGAGGCCATGATGGACAGAGGCCAGGGTTAACCCCATAGTCTTTTTTCAACGACCACAGAGAGTCAGGACCTTGGTTTAACATCTCATCTAAAAGAGGGCACTCACTAAGCAGTATAGAGTCCCCATCAATATACTGGGGCGTTAAGACCCACACAGAACACAGGTTGAGCACCCCCCTGCTGGACTCATTAACAACACTTCCAGCAGCAACCTAGCTTTGCCATGTGGTCTCCCATCCAGCTACTGACCAGGTGCAGTCCTACTTAGCTTCAGTGGGCGACCATGTGTGAGTTGCAGTGAGCTAGCTGACTTGCGTTTTTTACTTAATATATCATACACCAAACCAGATCGAAACCGTAACTGTAAAACCATGAGCAATCTTTATTGTTGCCCCTTTAGTTCTGTGTGAATGAATTGAAAGAGCTCACTCCACTGCGCTCGCATTGTGCCAGTGAAAACGTGCCATAAGGAGAGAGTGCTTAGATATGTTTGAGGAGATTTTGCAATGAATTTTGCAATGATTGGGTGTTTCATTACATTAGGTTGCCCAGACAATTCCTTATTAATTTATGCAACTTTTTAATAGCACATCTGTTTCTGGCTTCCACCTCTGACAGCAGAACCTCACATTCATTGTCATCAAAGTTCTTTTTTTTCTTGTCTTTTTTAGTGCCATAATTGTCTTTCTGTGGCCAACTCTTATGTGGACCTGGTTTGGGCCGGGATTATGCAGATTACTAACCTCACCATACAGACATTCATTTAGAAGACTTCAAATTAGCTAACAGAAAAACAAGTTCATCTGCATACGAACGTGAGATATATGCAGAAAGTTTTTGAGAGAAGTTCAAATGTGCTTATAAATATTTTTAAAAAAAACTATTAGTGAACGAGCCCCATTGTTTTGATAGCGAAAATATTTTGCTCTTGTAAAGCATTTGCTGACAACTTAAATGTGATTAATGTTTTCTCTCTCTGAAAGCAGTAATGACTGATCTGTATAGCATAACCTTTTACTCGCGCAGCAAATGTTTTAAATATATATTTTTAAAAATGGCCTAAATGACATTTTATCATTAAATCATCTCGTTCTCACATTACTCCACCAGTTACCTGTTAAGTCACGTATCGATTTTAAAACCTTGATTTTAACTTATAAAGCTGTTCACGGTTCTGCTCCTGATTATATCTGTGATCTTATATCCACATCCTCTTCCTCTCATAATCTACACTCCACTTCTGGACTCACCTTGTTTCAGACTCGTTGTAAACTTAGCACCATGGGAGGAAGGGCATTCTCCTATCGTGCACCTAAACTGTGGAATGCTCTTCCCACATATATCAGGAACGCCAGTTCCCTGGACTGTTTTAAGAAACTTCTTAAAACTAACCTTTTTATTATTGCTTATAACTTATGAGGCCTTCTTTTAATCTGTGTTTTTTTTTATTACTTATTTTTTATTCATTTTTTTGTGTATTTTATGTTCCATTGTGTTCTGATGCTCTTGTTACCGCTTTGAGTCTGAGAAAAGCGCAATATAAATAAAATGTATTATTATTATTATTTAACTGAATTAATTTGTTGATCAAAATGAGCATCTCATAAGCTGGAGTACAGAGGTCAACACGACAGCAGAGGAACGATCTGTTGATGAACTATTAGTCAATGAGACCCATTTTTTTAATAGTGAAAATATTTTGGTAACATTCTGCAACAAGGTTTGATTACTAAATTATAACATGAACAAATTATGAACCTGTGTCAATGTACTGTAAGTGAAGGAAAATAAACTTGTTCATTGTTACTTCATGTTAACTTAGCAAGCACACATTTGGATTTAAATGATGCATTGGAAAATGTTTTATTGATTGACGCTTTACAAATATTGTTGGTTTTTAGTTAATGCCAGTAAATATATGAACTAACATTAGCTTATCAAACCTTATTGTAAAGTGGGACCAATATTTCTAAATGATAAATGCATGCGTGTGCAAAGAAATCAGCCTATTTCTAGAACTCTTGTATACTGGCTGTATTTGTTTCATAGCTAATTGTGTCAAAATATGTTTGATTCAAAACGAATGCTTTACTTGTGCTCTTATACCAGGGATAACGTTCTCCTTCTTTTGGAAAAACGATGACATGGAGTCTCGTTTTGCGATCGCATCCGGAGGCAAAGTCATTTCAAGTGGTTTCTCCGTCTATTCAAATCCTTCTGGCGGATATGTGGAGTTCTACACCAGAGGAGACTCTAAGACGTGGAAAGCAAATATCGAACTCCCAGGTACGTTGGGTGTGTGGGGATATTTCAGTCTGTGATGTGGAATGTGTGTTTTAAAGCTTCTGAGTATTTTGCTGAGTATCTCAGAGGCCAGAAAAGATTTCCCACGGTCTTGAAATTTTGTGCACATGGGCTCATTCTGGTTTGGAATTACAGTTGAAATTCGAGCGTAAATATTTTGGATATGTAGTTTTGTGCATAATTACATTGATTACATCCAGATGTCCAAAAAGTATGCGAGTCGATAGGCTTCAGAATAAACTTTATCTGTTGAGCTTGACAAAGTGGTTTACACTTAGATCTGACTGTGAAAAGAAAAGGAAGCGGGAGTGAAAAGGTGGCAAATCGTTCAGCTCCCTAGAAAATAATCAGTATGATTTTACAGTCATTTGAGGAATTATGTCATTTCATGAGGTTTTATTTCCAGTTTGGATGTTTTTGCTTCACTAACTTTCTAAACATTTGGTTTGGTTTGGATTGATGTTGAGTTTGGTGATTGTGCACACACTGTACACTTAAAAAATGATTTTGGCTGCTTGTCCAAACTACTTATTTAAAATGAGCTGAATCAAAACAGTTGTTGAGATTTCTGGGGGGACACCTTAATTGTTTTGTGTTAAATCCATTGAATTTTTTAAAAACAAGTTAAGGCTGATTTATACTTCTGTGTCAAGTGCACGCGTATGCTTCGGCGAAGCTTTCGCGCAGTCGCATAGCCCTTGTTGTGGTTGATGCCATCACTGACACACACCTCTCAAAAAATGTAACTACACATCACAACGACGCGTAGCGCAAGCTCTGTGATTTGTTGACTTGGTAGCCCTGACGAGTGTGGGTGGGGGTGAGTGCCACGCGAACCCGATGGAGCGAGTGTTTACAAGTGTCCAGCCCCGTGAAAGAGCTCCAGATGAAAACTGTTGTTTTGTGTTTACCTCATGATTAATTCTGTTGCCTGTTAAACTCTGTTCTGAAGGACCGGTGTGTTGGAAGATTTTGGCTCCAACCCCACTTAGGCTTACCTGTTCCAAGCTCTTAATAGGCATACTAATAAATTCCTGACAGGTGTGAATTGAAGCAGGTTAAGGCTAAGCCCGTGTTATTAGTTTCAGCAGTTGTTATCTGGAAATAACATACTGACCAACCAGAATCAAGTATTCCAGAGAGCCATGTAATAATACTATTTAAAAGTTTGGACTCAAACTTGGATTATTTCTTCATTCATTCATTTTCTTTTCGGCTTAGTCCCTTTATTAATCTGGGGTCGCCACAGCAGAATGAACCGCCAACTTCCAGCTGCAACCCATCTCTGGGAAACATCCATACACAATCATTCACACTCATACACTACGGACAATTTAGCCTACCCAATTCACCTGTACCACGTCTTTGAACTTGTGGGGGAAACCGGAGCACCCGGAGGAAACCCACGCGATCTTGGGGAGAACATACAAACTCCACACAGAAATGCCAACTGACCCAGCCGAGGCTCGAACCAGCGACTTTCTTGCTGTGAGGCTAATGTGCTATTTACCACGCCACCATAGCACCTCCAAAGTTGGATTATCTATAAATATTTAATACAGCAGTGTTGCATTAAATTAGTACAAAGTGCAAAAACCTATAATGATCATTAAAAATCTATAATGATGCAGACATTTTTATTTTAAATATATTGTGTTGTATATGCATCTATAATTGGTGTCCACAATAAATATACCTGCACACCCTCTGTGAAACAGTCATGAATAGGATCTGTCAGGATTAAGTCCCTTCGTTGGTTTGAATCATTTAAAACAAACTCAGATTAAAAATGCTCAGTTGTTTCAACCCAGTTTTGGGTAAACTATGGACCAGCCCTACTGCTCTGTAAATTTATTATTTTGGTAAGCATGACCTGCCGATACCAATTTTTGCAGATGAAATGTTCATTCATTCATTAATTTTCTTGTCGGCTTAGTCCAATCCAGGGTCGCCACAGCGGAATCAACCGCCAACTTATCCAGCATATTTTTACACAGTGGATGCCCTTCCAGCCGCAACCCATCCCTGGGAAACATCCACACACACACATTCACACTCATACACTATACGGACAATTTAGCCTACCCAATTCACCTGTACCACATGTCTTTGGACTTGTGGGGGAAACCGGAGCACCCGGAGGAAACCCACGCAACCACAGGGAGAACATGCAAACTCGAACCAGCGACCTTCTTGCTGTGAGGCGAACGTGCAACTCACTACGCCACTGTGGCGCCCAGATGAAATGTTCCTTCTACAAAATATATTTGACAGCAAATAGAAACCAAAAATATGATTTTATTTTTTTCAATGATAAAAATTTGAGAATTATCAAAGATTCTTTGGAAATTAATTCGAAAATTATTTTTTAAAAAGTCCAAAAATTATAATCTATGCTTATCTAATATTGATTTATTTTATGTATAGTTTTGTCCTATTGTCTTGTAAAAAAAAAGTATTAATTTTTTTTTTGTTCTGGTAAAACATTTGCTGACAACTTAAACATGATGTTTTATATGCATTTAAATGTTTTAAAAATATATTTAAAAAAATGGCCTAATTGACATTTTAAATCATTTAACATAATTAATTTGTCAAAATTCTTGCTGTTGATCAAAATGAGCATCTCTAAGCTGGAGTACAGAGGTCAACTCGACCGCAGAGGAACGATCTGTCGATGAGTGGTTTTCACTGGACAGCTCGTAGAGGAGATGCAGTTACTGTACCTTCCCAGATGAGAAACACAGCAGCTGTTTAACCTCAGCGTTCTTTGTCAGGATATCATCTATGGGATCAGCCTGAATCAAATTGCGCGTGTAAAATGATGCAAGATTAAACAACTCGTCTGGTCATGGCAGGAAATTGAGGACATTGTGTTGCTTTTACACACTGTGAAAGAACAACACAGGCTCATTGTGAAATCGTACCCTCGTATACATTTCTGGAGAGCGCAAATTACTTCATTCATTCATTCATTCATTCATTTTCTTTTCGGCTTAGTCCCTTTATTAATCCATGGTCGCCACAGCGGAATGAACCGCCAACTTATCCAGCATTTGTTTTAAGCAGCGGATGCCCTTCCAGCTGCAACCCATTAATTACATGCGTATAATACACATGCGTCTTATATACGTGTGCATCTTCAAAATAAAACGATACAGGGTGGTATGATGCCGCCAACGGCTTCTGTATGTTATCACAATACCAGCTGACTGCTTATCTCAGTGTGGATGGCTTTTCCACTGTTACCAGTTTGTGCAGTGGCTCGCCGCATATGTCAGCGGACTTGAAAAATAGAGATGAGTTGATCGCAACGATGGGGTTTGAATCCAGCAAAGAACGGTTCTAGAACACAGGTAAAATAAAAACAAAAGGCAAAAAATAAAATAAATAACAGGGTAAAAACATCGTAAGATCTGAAAATGTGATAAAAATCAGGTGGCTGCGAGGGCTTTTCTTTTTCTGGATTGCTTTTGAAAACACTGCCGGTTGGATTTAGAGAATGGGGTGGGTGAATAGATCGGTCAGTCGACAGCAGCCTCTGGTGGATTTCCAAAAACAAAAACTGCAAAAACATATACCTCCTGGGACATATTTGGTGCTCTGCAGAAATGTATATATGGGTACATTTCAATAATGAGCCTGGGTTTTAAAAATGTTATCATATGGCTGTGACTGAGTACAAGCATCTCTATGATGTCATGGTCCACTAACAATATGCTTGGAATCGCCGATTTTTGGAGTTTATAGACCTTTTCCTTCGTTGCTGCATGAAGGGCGCCATAGTGACCAACACCTTCCGGTAGGCTGCTTAGAACTTCTGCTAAGAATTGTCAACAGCCAGAGCAGCGTTTCTCAACTGGGTCTCAATAATGTTTTCAGTGGCCTCTGAGTGTTTTTATGATGCAAAACTTTAATTTAGAAAGAAAGGAGTGTGTTAAAGCCGTTATGCTTCAGTCAGATGCGGTTCATGTGTGAGAGAAAAACGCTCCCCTAATTCAGTGTCTGCTGTCAGATCAGATGCTGAAATACCAGTGTTTCTGACCTGTCAGCTGTTATAGTGCACTCCGCGGCTCTTCAATACACACACAATAGCTCACTGCATTATAAAGAGCAAACCATATTACTGTCATGAACCTAGCAGGTATGTAAGCCATGCAATTTCCAAAATTCCCAATAAAAGTATGTTACTGATACTCTGCTGGCTGATTTGCATGTTAATTCTAATCGGGAGCTGTTGTGTTTCATTTAGTTCATTTGTATTGTGCAGTATTTACCCTTGTGTGGTATGTGTTTTTCTATCATTTCAAAATACAACTTTATGCCACTTATTCAATATGTTAGTGGGACGGTACAGTAGGCTACGTGTCAAACATTTTGGTGAAGTACATTTGTTTGGGCTGGTTATAGATTTGAAAGAAAGAGAAAATGTTCACTTTAGCGATGACCAGTGTTTTGCAAGTTACTTCCAAACTGTAATACACTACAGATTACTTGTAACTGTTATTTTAAAGTAATCCCTTACCTTACAGTATTACTGTCTCAGAATTGTAATATATTTCATGACTCTTATATTACTGTTCAGTTACTTCCACCAAAATAACTCCAGAATTAGAACTTAACATTCTAAAATGATCTAATGTACTGCAGAGCATTTTACATCCAGTTGAAAGCGAAGATTTTAAAAAACTATAGTTGCTATGGTAACACAACAAGTGTATATAAACAAATTGCCCAGTGCTGTAGTTGTTTTTTACAATATAGGGTATATTATACTACAATTCACCACACTTTACTGTAGTAAATCTACACTTTGTATTTCATTTTATCAGTTCACTATTCTTAATACTACAGTATGCTGGAGCATTCATTAACAAGTTGTAAATAGTACTAGCCTAAAACATAAGCAATATACCTAACACTCAAAAACACTAGAATTTACCTTAACCTTTCAGTTTTTTGTGTATTGTTAATAAATAGTGTAGCATTATATAAACCATATGAACATTCTCGAAATAACCAATTTAACAAGAGCACCTCTGTAGAGCAAAAGCATGAAACGAAAAGGAAACACAAGGCACAAATATTGTGAGTCTGCATCATCTGACGGAGCGAGAGCAGATCATTCGCACGTGAGCAGCCAGTGTTTTGAGTTTTGTCCACGAACAGAAGAAACCGACGAGATTCGCTCTCTCGTTTTACATGAATGCACTCTCAACATGTAATACTGCGCTCACAACATTTGTCAGTGAAATAACGCCATATGCGTGTACGTCCGTCTCGGGAATGTACTGTCTTCTGCCATTTTCATCTATTTGCCACTTTTCTGACCCACGTTAGGGCTTAAACCGGTCAATAGCCTTGGACCTCGAGCTCAGAGGCTGAAATCATTTCGCATTCAAAGTAGAAAGTTCCAATAGCCAGAGGGAGATTAACGACAACACACGCGTATATTCACTAACCACGAACAGGAAATTGAACTGCGGCATTTTTATTTGTTAATGTCTTGTGGGCGAAAAGTTTGTTGCAATGCAAGCATTACTGCACATGTACCGAGTAAAATATTACTGAAAATTTATTAGTAATGCCTTACACTACTACGTTACAGGAAAAAGTCATACGTTACTGTAATGCATTACCAGTGGTGGAAAGAGTAGTGAAAAATCATACTCAAGTAAAAGTACCATTACTTGCCCAAAAAAGTAGTGCGAGTAGAGTAAAAGTATCTGTAGTAAATATTACTCAAAGTATGAGTAAAAAGACCTTTTAAAAGTACTCAAGAGTAGTGAGTAGTGAGTAGTATTACGCTGTGAAAAGTTGATGCGTTTACAGAATGTTACGTTTACACATCCCTGCACAAACAACATGCAGTGTATTCTTCCTATTTTCGTTCGTTCCTTCCAACCTTCCGTCCTTATTTGTTTGTTCTCTCCTTCCTTCATTCATTCGTTTGTTCCCTCCTTCCTTCGTTCACTCTTTCGTTCATTCATATTTTTGTTCCTTTCCTACATTAGGTCCTTTTGTTCATTCATTCGTTTGTTCGTTCCTTCCTTCCTTAGTTTGTTCAGTCCTTCCTTGAACTCTTCCCTCATTCGTTTGGTCCTTGCTTCTTTCCTCCTTTCATTTGTTCGCTCATTTTTTCTTTCATATTTTTGTTCCTTCATTAGGTCCTTTGTTCATTCGTTCCTTCTTTCCTTCTTGGTTAGTTTAGTCCTTCCTTGAATCCTTCCTTCATTTATTTGGTTCTTCAATCCTTCCTTCCATTTCTTGTTCGGTCCTTCCTTTTTTTGGACCTTCCTTCCATTCTTCATTCGTTCCATTTAGTGATTGTTTAAGGCTGTTTGGTTATTTCAGTCATCATACAGTCGACATCCATCATTTTCAGTGACATGCAGTCTATAAAAAGTCTCTGGATGAATACCTTTAAAGATTTTGGACATTTTCTTGGACATTTATAATGTTTCCAAAAGGTTTGCTGCATTTATAAAGTGCCCATGTCTTGAGGTTGTTCAGTTTGATGTGATTTACTTTCTATGTGTGATTTAATTGGACAGGAATCACAGGACTGTTTTTTCTACTTTATACAATGACCACAGACAAGAAAGAAATAAAGTAGTGACTGCAGGTTGAAGGAAAGTAGTGAAGGAAAGCACCGATACTGCACTAAACATGTACTAAAGGGAAAGTAAAAGTACACATTTATAAAACTACTCAGTAAATTACAATTCCTGAGAAAAACTACTCAATTACAGTAGTTTAAGTATTTGTAATTAGTTACTTTACACCACTGTGCATTACTTTTGTAATGCATTACTCCCAACACTGGTGATGATGAGGCTCTGTTTAAACGGCACAGGATGCCGTCTGACAACGAGGGAAAAATACCTCACAGCCGCGGTTTTCCATACCATTAGATGCATTTTTTAAATGATCAGTGCAGGAGGGGGTGCTGATCGACAGAAGTACAGTATTAGTTCAAAGAAGTTAAAAGCAGATAAAATAGATTAAAACTCTCATTTCAACGGTGTCCGAATGTGACCCTTAATACGCATCAGCTGCTGACAGGAAGTTCTTATCATCCTCGTTGCACATACACGCAAGGCATTTTTGGCATTATTTTGATAATTTTGCATTCTAAGAAAAAGGTCTATAAATTATCAGAAACATCTAGACAAACAAAAAGCAGGAGATGATGGAAACCAAACTAAGAGCGCGAACACACCCTAAGACTTAAACACGTATCACCAAAACATGAACCAATTCCTCAAAAACAGAGAGAGAGTGAGAGAAAGAGAGAGAGAGAGGCTTAGCTGGATGATGTGATGAGACAATCCTCATGTGCCTTTTTATCCCTGGACAGATGAAATGAGCCATTGACAGCTGAACTCTGAGTTTCTTTATTCCATGTCTTATTGGCTTCATTAAAAGGTGATGAAATTCATTCCACAGGCTGCCTCCAGCTCTCCGGTTCTGTTCATTTTAAACTTCCATCTAATGGACCTTGACATCACGAGTGGATCTGGAAATCGTATCAATATTATCTCTTTTTCCAAGCAGTTAAAACATCTGTGTGTGCATGTTTGAAATTTCATTTGCTCATTATCCCTGTCTGCTGTCATCTCTGCTCTTTATTTAGGGCCCTACTGGACACATGTGCTTTTCACTTGGACCCAAGCGGATGGGCTAAAGGTCTACATTAATGGGACGTTCAATGTCGGAGACCCCACAGGAAAGGTTGCCCCGACCTATGGTGATCAATATGCCGACCTGGTCATTGGTACAGGAAATTTTGGGACATATAAGCATTATGCCAAAGGGGCCTTCGATGAATTTGTGATTTGGGAGAGGGCCCTGTCCCCTCAGGATATCTGGATGTACTACAAAGCAGCCATTGGTAAGTTGTTACAAAGCTCATCATCGTTTTGTTTATCTACTGCTTTATTTCTTTATTTTGTTTCTCAGCCATCATTTGTGCCAGCTACAGTACACTACAGTATGTGTTCTCTGCAGTTGCCATTGTTGAGGTTTCCCAAATTAGCTGCACTTGGTGTTTTGTGTGTCTGGCTTGTCCCAGCTTGTCTCTTAACAGATGGTAGATTGTGATTTATTTCATTTATTTTATTTCTGTATTAGGAATATTCTTGGTCAATGAAGTCTTTATTTATTCCTACCAATTTTGCCAATTAAATTGAACAATTAAGCCACTATCGAATGTAGGATTTTATAAAGGAAATACTTTTATTATTTTGTTTTCAATATCTAAATTGTCCAAAAGTGAGATTAAAGATATTCATCATTTAACTATTTGGAAATGTGTCTTGAGCATCAAGTATGCGAGAGAGAAGGACTTAAAGCAGGGGTGCTCAACCCTATTGCTGGAGATCTACCTTCCTGCATGTAGCTCCAACCCTAATCAAACACAACTAAACCAACTTGAAGAAGCACATGGTAATTAAAATCAGATGTGTTTGATCCAGGTTGCAGCCGAAATCTGCTGGATGGTAGATCTCCAGGAACAGGGTTGAGCACCTATGACTTAAAGGATCAAATGACCAAAAAAAAAAAAAAAACTGTTTATCATTACAGTTATATTAAAAAACCCTTTTATTATTATATTTTAATTATTATACTTTTATTTAATTATTATTCATATTATTATTCATATTATTATTATTATTATTATTATTACTGTTTATTTATTCATGAAATTGCTTAATCAATCTAGTTAAATATTAAACGTATGCTTTGACCCTAACATATTGAATGATATATACTGCACCTTCAAATCCCAAGCACATTTACAGCATATATATAGACAGTACATATATATATATATATATATATATATATAATTTCTAAATATGCTTGGTGACTAAAATGTTATTTTAATAAATACATCTGTTTAATAAATCTGTTTTGTTTAAATGCACAAAAATACATTGCCTATATTCACAGAGAAGTGGATAAAAATATTCATTTTCAAAAAGGGGTTTACAGCACTGTATATGTATATATATTGAATTATTTCTGTTTAACAATTTCTGTTTAACGTAGAGAAGATTTTTCCAACACGTTTCTAAACATAATAGTTTTAATAACTCATTTCTAATAACGATTTGATAATGATTTATTTTATCTTTGCCATTATGACAGTGCTTAATATTTTACTAGATAGTGTTATTCAGCTAAAAGTGCAATTTAAAGGCTTTACTAGGTAAATAAGGTTAATTAGGCCAGTTAGGATAATTAGGCAAATCATTGTATTACGATGGCTTGTTCTCTAGACGATCGGAAAAAACAAAACATATTGTTTAAGGGAGTTAATTATATTGACCTTAAAATGGTTTATAAAAAATTAAGAACTGCTTTATTCTAGCCAAAATAAAACAAATGAGACTTTCTTTAGAAGAAAAAATATTATAGGAAATACTGTGAAAAATTTCTTGCTCTGTTAAACATCATTTAGGAAATATTTGAAAAAGAAAAAACAATCACAGAAGTCACAAATAATTTCGACTTCAACTATTTCTATACAGTATTATTATTATTATTACTTTTATTTTTTGTTTAAGTGTACTTAGTAATCACGGTAAATGCTTTGCTGATAAGAAACATCTGTGGTGAAACATCTTGCGTCTTCCATTATCTCTGAAGTTATTACCCAGCATGCAGGTTATTATAGACAGGAAGAAGCATTTGAAGACAATTTCCTTCACTGGTCCACATTCCACCAGTGCTCAAGCGAACCGCACTGAAACACACAGTTGAAATACCATTATATGTTTGTTCTTGAGCATGTGTCCTCAAAGACAGTTTTGTTGGCTTTGCTTGTAACCACACATATCTTTACCTTATATGTATGTAGCAGAGGGACGAGTTTTATATCAGGGGTTTTGTTTCCTTTTAAACTGTTTGGAGTCTCATTTGGACAGTTGGTTTAATCTCCAATAAGGCTGCAAATGGTTTTGTTCTTCATCAATAACGGAGACCAGATCATTGAGATCTTTAACACCTGGAGAAAGCTTTGCGTTAGCATTCGCATTAATCTAAGGCTGGTATTACAGTATCAATTAAAGGATTTGCTCCCCTCTTTATGATTTTTACTCAACCCAGTAGTGCAGTTATGATGAATATCATTGTAATTTGTGTTTAACCCTTGTGTGCTATTGGGATTGTTTTCATCCACTCTGGGGTAATTTTGAGTCTTAATTTGGCCACATTCTTTGTGTTTGAGCAAATGCAATGATTTTTGGTGACAAATCTTATTTTGACACAAACAAATTTGCTACTCTTTTGTTATGTTGGTGGCTGTTTTTGCCCCATTTACTTCCATTATAATCAGACGTTTTGATTGCAAAGCCATGGCACCATATAATCATGCACTCTCAATTGTAGGTGGTTTTCCCTGTTGGGAAGAGGTAAATTTTGTACATTTTTATGTTGATCATCATTTGGCACCATTAACCCTTTATATACTGTAGCCCTTTTGTAAATTGATCATTTCGAGATATTTAGTATAGCAGAAAATTAGGGACAAAGGTAAGCCAAGAATAGTTTTGGAATCGAACCATGAATCACAGAATTGGAATCGGACAGTTCCTATAGTCCCTAAAGATATAAGATCTGTTTATTGATCAAAGAACTTTGCTACTCATTTCTGCTTTTTGCACTGTTAACTATTTTGAAAAAGTCATTATATACAACCCTCGCCTATATCGATACATGTGACTTGACAGTATTATAAATGTTTTTTAAGGTTTATATGTGATTTTCACAGACTTCAACAGAGTGTAAAAATCTTGATGGTTCTGTGGGTTTCGTCTATCCAAACTGATCTTTATTTTTTACTTTCTATTGGATTCAAGTCAGGTGATTGGCTGGGCCATTGATTTTCTATTTCTGAAACCATTTGAGAGTTTCCTTGGCTGTGTTTTGGATCATTGTCTTGCTGAAATGTCCACTCTGGTTTCATCTTCATCATACTGATAATGTAGATGTTGGACCGAAGCAGCTGATTTTAATTTACAATGAAAAAGGGCAGAGGGTTGCTGAATAACTACTGAGAGATTTCAGCTGCTGTCTGGGCTTTCACTATCTATCTACACCTCCCTTTCTTCATGTGTTCAATACTTTTTCCCTGTGTCATTTTAATTAGACATGACTTAATTTGTAAGCTAATTTGATTTGTTTTCTTTGCATATATGCATTTCTTTGGTTGTTTTCAACATCTGGTGAAAAAAAAATTAGAAAGATAGATACATAGACAGACAGACAGAAACTGTACTGTAGATAGATAGATAGATAGATAGATAGATAGATAGATAGATAGATAG
>CAIGQQ010000306.1:2202905-2215132 GCA_903798035.1 Danio albolineatus
GATAGATAGATAGATAGATAGATAGATAGATAGATAGATAGATAGATTGACTGATAGATTCATAGATAGGTAGATAGAAATACACAGAACAAGAAAAAACAAACACAGGCTCATACTGGATGATATAAAGGGAAAAAAACTAAAAAATTGTCACAAAATGTACAATCAAAACTAGAAAATGTATATAGCTTAATTTTTAGAGGGGTCAGTGGATTACTCCTGAGTTATAGATTTGTCAAATAAATCAAGAAATTTACCCCAAGTCGCTTAAAAATCTAAGTCACTCCATCTGAATGACAGATGTAATGTCTGAACTCTGGAATGAAGCAGGTAAAGGTGATTTCCAATTCTTAAGCACTAGTGTTTAAGCCACAGCAAAAGACACATGTTGTGAGAGGACAAAGATGGCAAGTTTGGCATTCGGTAGAAAAGGTCTGCTATAAGGCTTGGAGTACCAGCTGTGTAAGAAATATTGTGATGATACTGATTGACACAAGCAATACCATCCCTAACATTATTACATTTTAACACAAAAAATGGATTATAAATAAAAAGAGCCTAACATCCAATATTATATTATGTTATATCTGATGAGGTTATTGCATCATTTAGAATGCTATTGCTATATATTGCTATTTATTACTTTAGTATATTGTATTGTATAACGTGATTAGCCAAAGAAAAGAGGGAATATATTACTATCATGCCAATTTTGTTTTTTTAATAGGTTATTTATACTTTTATCTTAAATTTAGATTTGTAAAACTGACAATATAATAAGAATTGATTCATAGCTCATTTAAACTTTGATAAAAATGATTATTTAGATTAACTTTTGCCACTTCAGAGGAGGTATTGGACACCATTTCAGAAACTGTGAAATAAATGCTCTCAGAGTACTGATTGTTAGCCACTGTTAGGGAGAAAGAGCTTTTGTTATTGTTAAAAAAAAGCATGTTGTTGCTGAAGAGGAGAAAATCTTGTGTTGTTTTGCACACGTACAGCTGTAATAGTCTGTAATGAGGGGCAGAGTACAGAGTCATTAGAGAGCCGCTCTGCCAGGGGCTCTATAAACCAGACTCACTGCAACTGACATTCATCTGCCTTTCCAGCAGGTGTGAAGTATTTGTTCCGTGAGATGGAGTGAACTTGTTCAGGGCTTTTTAGAACAGGGTTTTTGTACATTTAGATTTTTTTACAGCATTCTTGCATTTTAAAAAAAACAAAGAACATTTTGTGCCAAGTAAAAAAACAAGTTACATATAGATCTGTAAAGGACAAGATTGTCCAGTGTGTCCAAAAACCATCATAAAAAGTGTTTTTTGTTTGTTTAGATTCACCTGGTCATTCATTTGGTAGATCATAACTACCAAATCATTTATTTGTTTTAAATATTAGAGGAATTATCCATTTGTAAGAGTTATATAAGTTTAAATCATTTAATTAAATAATTCTTTAAAAAATTGTTGGAATGTGTCACATTAAAGAAACAACAACAACAAAATACAATTCACAGATATAATAAATTCTCAACACATAAAAATAATAATAATAATAATAATAATAATAATAATAATAATAATAAAATGATAATAATAATAATAATAATAATAATAATAATAATTAGTTTTATTTATTTGCCCTGCAGTGCTCTAAAGCATAAAAAGTTTATTTACATTTTAAATTAAGTTATTAAAAATATTTTTTATTTATTTATTTATTTATTTATTTTTTATTCAAATGATTGTTACTATTTAATCTGTTGTTGGATCAGCCAGGGGAAGAACTGGTGAAACCAGGTCTCACTTCACATGCACCTCTATCTCTAATATAAGATATCACAAGGAACTGAGGTGGAGGGCAAGAAAAGAAGAAAAAAATAATAATAACTAAATAAATGACAACAATAAATTGAGAGAGACATGAAAAGAGAACGAATAGAACAAGAGAGGAAATAAAGAAGTACGTAAAAAACGAATTATATTGTGGGAAAATAATAATCAATTTAATTCTAAATGTAACATTTTATAATATATTTAAATAGCAAAATTTTTACGTCTTTCCAGCAAAATTGAAGTTTGTTATTAAAGAATATATAATATTTAGATTTAATGACATTGAAATCTTGCACTTTTGACAGGTTTTAGTGCAGACATTTTGGTCCTGGTGGTCTTTATCTAGTGTTAAACAGGTCTCGTTTTACTTTTTTTTTACATTTAACACTGTCAAAAGTATCACAAAAACTAAAATAAACAGACAACATTTTCCAGACAGATGCTGAAAAGGCTGATTATCCTGTTTTACATTTTTTAATTACCATTTTTAATTTATTATATTTAAAGATTATGACAACATTTTGATAAACATATTGAATGTATTTTCCCTCTTATAACAGTATTTGGTTTATTTCTGTAACCACAGGAGAAAATATGATGTCCACCTTCCCAACCGAAGCATCCTTCAATGTCACTGCTGCCACAGACACAGAGTTACAGGTAAATTCTTCTGATCTGAGGTCAGTAATTATGACTGTGCTTTCTGGATCTGTTTCTGTGAGCCTAGACTGGAGTCTCCAAGCCAGAGGAGTGTAGAAAGATAACAGCTGAATAAAACTTCATCACATATTACTCTAAATTCCAAGGTTATCTAAGAGATTTCACAGGGCAAACTGAATGTTTTTAAAAAACACTGCAACTCTGTGTGAGCCAGTGACTTAGTTTGACTAATGTATGTAAATGCAAACACATTTGTAATGAGGGTAAGCAGTAACCTGTCTCACTGCTCTTTCAACGAAAGTAATAATGAGATATTAGAGCTTGTGATGAATTGGCCAGTGTGTCATTACGAAGCATGTTTGTCTCTGGTTTCTGTTTCTCTGATTAATTGAGTTCACTGAAACCACCACGAATACATAATGGGATTTCTCACTCATCAGCCTTAATCAAAACCATCCAAGTGTGCCTTGATTAACAACAATGAAGCTTGTCTTTGGAGTTTTAAGAGTTTAAGCATAATAAAAAAAAAATCCATTTATTACAATTAAAGTTTAAGATTTTTAGTCATTTTTGTATATGCCGACTGTTTCACCAAGATTTTCCTTACCTTTTTTATTATTTCTCTTTTATGGTCATTATTTTTTTGTGATATTTTGAGTCAGATTTTTATGCTTTTTTTTGGATAAAGTCACTGTCATGAGTAAAAACACATTCACATCATAATTGCTTACTTTGAAGAATTTTGTTTGAACAATCTAATATTAATAATGAAATCCAACCTCAGTGCAGTAGCTGTGTTCATTGAGTGCATGAAGTGTTCAACATACCACACCTTTTATCAGATGGATAAATACATCATCGGGGTATTTAAAGTGCACTTATATTTTTAAATTACCATTATGAATGCACTACTTATACTATTTATGCTAGAAAGTGGCATAGAGTAGTGCATACACTGTAAAAATAAAAAGTTGAGTTAACTTAAAATTTTAAAGCAACGTGCTGCAAAGAAATTTTGAGTTTATTAAGCTACAGTGGTTAAAGTTGTGCCAAATTAATTTTTGTAAGTTGACCGAAAAGGCTGGTTTAAGTCAATTGTACTGTATAATTTGGCAAAACTTCAAACACTGAAGCCTAATAAACTCAAAATATCTTTTCAGCCGGTTGTTTTACAATTTTAAGTTAACTCAACTTTTTATTTTGGTAACACTTTATTTCGATGGTACATTTGAGTATTAGTAGACCGTCTACTAAATACTGACATTCAACAGATATTTAACTGACTATAAGAAACTTTGCAAGTACATGTCAACTTACACTAACCCTAACCCCAACCCTAACCCCAACCTAACAGTCTACTTATAATCTAATGAGAATTAGTTGCAATGTAACTTAAATTCAACAAACGGACTATCAAAATAAAGTGTGACCTTTATTTTTTGAAGATATGGGGAAATCAAAATGTAAACTGAATTTTTTACAGACAGTTCCAAACATACAGTTGAATCGTATTTTATGAATAAACTCTGAGCTCAAATATATTTCCACCTAACTTACAATTAACAAGTTAACAATGTGTAAGTTGTGTAAATTTCTTACAGTGTAGGCATGTCATCTGGGGTGCAACTAATGTTTTTAACAGTCATCTGATATTATCTAATATTATGCTAAATTTAGAACTATTTTTTAAAATATTTATTTATTATGAGTTAATGTTCTTGGTGTGAACGAACCTTTATTGGCTAAGCCGACGTTTCAACCTACTTTTACATGCACAGCAAACACCCTGGTGTCAAATGAACAATGCTCTGTATATGTATGAGAGTAGGAAAATAACAATTCACTCAAGTCAACTCAAAGAGGCGATTCTTTGTAGTAAACTAGACATGCTGACTCCTGTCAGTAAAATTTAAGGGAAATATAAAAATAAGAAATGTGTGGTACAAATGTATCTGCTAAATTAACATTACTATACCCTTCTAACTTACTTTTAAAAGCCAACTTTGAGCTTTTCAACTCCAACCTCCACACTGTATGAAGTTACTACATGAACCACACATATGGAAAAAGAATTGTGATGTCAATGTTAAAATGTATTGCTCACTTTCTTTTCGGCTTAGTCCCTTCACCAATCCAAGGTCGCCACAGCGGAATGAACCGCCAACTTATCCAGCATTTGTTTTACGCAACGGATCCCCTTCCAGCTGCAACCCATCTCTGGGAAATGTTAAAATGTATTAATTTAAAATTCATGTACTATTTAAAAATGTTTTAAGGTTTGAGGAAATGATGTCATCAGCACAGCAGCTATACCTGGGACAGTTGGCTTCACTTTTTATAGTTTATAGACCCTTTTCACTTTTCGGAAATCGTCATAGTTGGGAAAACTTAGAGCGCAGTGAATGGGAGAGCACAACAAAAAAGTTTTTTACAATCTTATTTGCTCAAAAAATTAAAAAAAAACTCTACGTTGATGTATGAAGACGTTCATAAAATGGAAAAACATGTGTGAGACTGATGACTGCAGCAAGAGGAGAGAATAACACCTAATTTACTGTCCTGTCCCATAGACGCTGCATTAGAAACACCTCACACAAGCGGTAACTCGTTTTTTTTAATATGAAGCAAAGATGACATAATACAGACATAAATGCACAAAAATGTTCATACAATTCTAAAAAAAAAATCTGAATATTAAAACCTTTAAAGTATTTAAGGTTATGATTAACATTACATGCGTCATAACTGGCTTGTAAAATAAATCCGTTGTTTGTATTGGTGGAGTTTTGCAATTCCAGTGGATTTGAGTAACAATCTGAGTTAGAAATTCTGACTGATTCTGTTAAAGGAACATCCCACATTAGGGATGCACTTTTAGCTTAGCTTAGCATAAACAATCGAATCGTATTAGACCATTAGCATGTCATTCAAAAATGTAAAAAGAATATACTGTAGTTTCTTACTTTTTTCTTTTTTTTTTCTTCAATTAAATGTTTGACTTTTTTGTAGTTACTCTGTACTGAGACTGATGGAAAACGAATAGTGAGAAATGAAAAGAAAAAACATTAAAAAAAAACAGCACAAATAATTACAGAAAAGAGCTGACAACACAGACTCATTGTGAAAACGAACCCCTGTATACATTTCTGGAGAGCGCTTATTCTGTAGCCAGAGCTATGGCTGCATTTCGTCTTTTAAACAAATGCTACGGTGTGGTATAATGCCGCCGATGGCATTTGTTTATTTTCCCTATACCACAGGTCCAAAGACATGTAATATAGGTGAATTAGGTAAGCTAAATTGTCTGTGGTGTATGTGTGTGAATGAGTGTGTATGGATGTTTTCCATTGATGGGTTGCAAATTTAACACCCCAGATTTTACTGCTTGCAGAAAAAAACAACTAAAAGTAGTGCATGTAAAATGTGAAACAGCCTTAAACTGGCATACTAGAACATGTTTCAAACGCTCCTTAAAGTTAATTTCAGTATACTGTATGGAGAACAGCAGTCACTCTGTCCAGCAGCCGTACACTCAGACCGCTGACTTCATTTGAATGCTAGTAAATTAAGTTGGGCATTCAAGACAGTGACATATCCTCTAAAGGCTCTCAGCGGTGTTTGACACACCTCTTTTTATAAGTTCTCAATCTGTCTGCTTGGACTTCTTCCCTCCGCTGTAATTAAATGAAGGAATGAGCATACACAGACAGACAAACACACACACACACACACAACAGGGCCTCCTCAGACTACACCTTACACACCCTTGGACGATTAGGTGTTATCAAGGCCGACATAGACGTCGCTTTGGGATGTCCATGTACGCACAGACACACACACACACACACACACCCTTGGCAGATTTACAAGAGCTCAGCAGGAAATGAGGTGGAGGCTGAAGCCGTAAACACAAACAAGTTCAGCTCTTTTGGAACTATTGTTCCCCTCAGACTCTGAGGAAATGGAAAGAAATGAGAGATTGAGCGCTCACGCACATCAAAACACTGGCCATCATTGAGTACAGAGCTCAAGTACAAGAGAAGCAGAAAAATGAGGCAGAAAGGAGATGCAAGATTTTCCAAAACGACTTCTTTTAGGGTTTGAGTGGCTGAATAACACTTTAAATCAGAGATGCCCAAACTAGGGCCCGTGGGCCAAAGTTGGCACATGGTAACTTTTGATTTGGCCTGCCATCCCAGGGGGAGAATGATGGGGATGGTTTAGGTATTGTCATTTCAAATTTAATGTAACCTTTTATTTGTTTGTTTTATTGATAAACTGCACAAAAAAGCATCTGAAATTAAATGTTTCGATTTAAATGCTGTAGTTTAGATTAAAATGTACATCCCGTCACCTGACGGATAGAGGACAATGCAGACACTTTGGCAATGGCAGATTCTGCACTGAACTACACTGTTATAAATGTGATTATGTTTTTATTAAGTTGTAAGTTATAATTAAAAAGTTAATCTGCATTAGTTAATATGATTTAAAGTAATATTTTCTATTTATTTTTAAATATTATAAAATAAATTAGGAAATTACCCATGGCAACTTTAATGTAATATAGTTTGTTATATTTACCTTCAGCCCACGGCTCTGGGTTATATTTCGTTTTTGACCCTTTAAACGAAAAAGTTTGGGCACCCCTGCTTTATGTTAATAACACTTTGTATTTTTGTTGACTTCCTGTGAGCAATTTAACAGCAGAAAAAGATTAAAAAATTAAGTTTTTCTAAAATGTCTTCAACATTACAAAAGATTAGCTATTTCTTATTTTTAATGTTTTCATGAAAACTGTACCCATTCATGCTACAACTGTTGTCCTAATTTTGACCCACCACCTATAAAATAATTTTAAATCAGAAAAAATTATAAATAAAAAATACAGACACATCACACTTGAACACACACACCTTAAACACACACATACAATAATAATCTGCTGCTTTAACTTTTATGAATACTATATTGCTGAAAAAATGTTATACGCCTACAGTATGCATGTACATTTGGCATTGGAAATTAAAAACCTGTAATCAAAAATGAGTGATGCCAACTGAATAAACATTGATAAAATACTGCACACTGATGAGGGAAAACCTACACATTCACAGGGTTTGTGATGAAGATGAGGTTGATTCTTTGTGGAAGATAAAATTTTGCAGCAATATTTTAGAGGTTCAGTGAAGGTAGGTCATTTTTGTCCCATAGGACAAGTGAATTATACAGAATTCTAAGACCGCTAAAGTGTTAAGTAAAGCTGTCATGCAGATTTAATACGGATTTAGTAAACTGTATCAATGGCAGATGATGATGTTTTTGTGCAATTTGTTGAAATGGTTGCCGTAAATTATGGGAAACCACAAAAATGTAGTTATATTTTGAAAGTCAAATACAAACCACATAGATGCATTACATGTGGCTGTAGCAGATTTTATAGCATTTTATAGACACAAATTCATCTTTCTATGTATTTTACAGAGAACCACAGAGACACACAGACCTGCCTCCACAAAGTCAGCAGTGGAAGGTCAAAGACTTCAAGACCCCATGCGTTTACAATCACTAAATCTCCTTGAGTCTCTTCAGACGTTTAGTCTACCAAACAAGACTATACCTCAAGAAACAGCCAACAATCTTACACAGGTAAATGCAAGAGCTAAGGGAAGGCTTGGAATATTTTCTCCACTGTTTTTAAAGGTATAAAAGCTAAAATTCTTTCATCATTTACTCACCGTTTACTTGTTCCTAACCTGTTTGACTTTTTTTCTTCTTCTTCTGTTGAACACTAAAGATGATATATTAGCTGGAAACCTGTAAACATTGACATCCATACTGTTTGTGTGTCCCACTAAGGAAATCAATCAGTTTTCAGTTTTTTGGGGGGGTGAACTATCCATTTAAGTCACTAATCAAATAGGTAAAGCATGTGACTGTACAAATGGTCAGATGTTCTTGCATTTATTAAAGACGGGTCTATTTGTCTTGGGAACATCCTAATTAAATGTTATTTTTAAATTCAACTTTCACTGCAAATATCATGATGATGTCTTAAAAGTGCTGTTCAAAAGTTTAGAATCAGTCATTGCTTTTTTTTTATTTGTTTCTTAACAAGAAAATAGTTACATTTATCAAAAGTGACATTAAAACATTTATAATGTTACAAAAATAGTTTGCAAATAACTGCTGTTCTTTTGAGATTTTAGTTCATCAAAGAATCCTGAAAAAAAAAAGATCACAAAAACATTATCCAGCACAACTATTTTCAATAATTTCTGAAGGACCATGTGACCGTTTCCTATGGCCAAAGGCAGAGCTGCAATCTGAAGGATTAAAAAACCTTGAGAGAAACCAGGCTCAGTTGGGCACGACCATTCCTCCTATGGCCATACGTCTTGTGCAGAGCTGCAATCTAGGTACAGCTAGGTGCAAAGATATTTGGCCATAGGAGAAATGGTCGTGCCCAACTGGTGCCGATTGGTGAAGTTTTTTTCTCGCCACTGTCACCACTGGCTTGCATGGTTCGGGACTTGTAGGGCTGCGCATCGATGGATTACTCTTCAGTGTTTGAACTCCTAGCAGTAAATATTAAACCACACTGAACTGAACTAAACTGAACTTCGACACTGAAAACTGGACTGACACTGTTTCAATTTACTATAATCCATGTGAAGCTGCTTTGACACAATCTACATTGTAAAAGAGCTATAGAAATAAAGATGAATTGAATTGAATTGAATTGAATTGAATTGACACTAAAGACTATAATGATCCTGAAAATGCAGTCTTATATTTAAAAAAGAAACACACACATTTAACTATGCTTTTTTCTGCTCTGTTGTAGTCTCTACTGAAGAGCGTGGATGAGGTCATAACTGCCAGCGAATGGAGAGAAAACGAAGAGGTTTGTTTAATTGATTGATTGGACTGATAATAGAATAGATTTTATAAGTCAATCCATGAAGTGATCTCTGGCTATCACACAACTTTATAGATTAGAAGCAAAGAAAAGTATAAAATGTATATATGTTACCAGCAATTTGTGAAATCCTATAGAATGCCTAGGAAACGTATAGAGTGCCTAAAATCAAACATCAAAGTATGAAATGATTGCTACTTTGGGTCCCACTTTATATTAGGTGGCCTTAACTAATATGTACTTACACTGATATTAATAATTGATTTAAGTGTACTTATTGTGTAAATACATGCTTTTCCACTGTACTTATGCTTGATTAAATACTTGCATGTAATTACATCTTTAATTAATTTCAGTTAACATAGAAATCGAGTGCATGTTTTTATTATGTCAGCATGTTATAACTAACGTGGTTCAAACTACGGGTTTTGGGAAACACTCGTCACTACATCGTTCTTTTACCAAGCGATAATAGTTCAGCTACAAGTTACGTCGTTGTTTGGGAAATGCACCCCAGCACGGCTCTTTGCTAATGAGCTGAACACTCCAATCTAGCATTGGATGAACACAGTTTATAGCATATTCTTCTTTCTTTTTCTTCTTTGGAGAAGAGAGGAGAACGAAGTATCACTGCTTGAATTGACACCAAAATGTTTTGGAATTACAAACTGACAAATCTTTCATTCTTATGTGAACTAATCATTCGATGTTGCAGTTAGCTGAAATGTTTTATGTAAGGAAACATGTAATAAATAAATAGAAGAAGAATACTGCAGGTTCTTATTTGTGCATCCTACCTAATACGGTTTGCTCTTTTGTTTTGTGTGGGTGAGCAGTGGAGTCCTGTTGTCAGCGGGCTGGTGGAGACAGTGGATAAGGTGATGGTGCACATGGCCTCCAAACTTCGATCCGATCCAGACTCTGAGTCTCCTCTGACCATTGGGGGCAGGAGCTCCGTGGCAGGTCAGTGCACGCTCCGAAATATTTCTTCAAACTCAGAACATCTATTCTTAGAAATTCAAACTCCCTCCCCTTCCTCTGCATACATGCCTGGCTCGAAGTATGTGGAGCATGTCCAAGTATGCTCATAGGGAGGCTCATACCTAATACCAATGAAACACACAGTGTAAGCATCACAGTGTAAATTATTAGTAATTAGTCAATTATTTAAGGTTTGAGTCAGGAAGCATGACTAAGAACAGAAAAACGGACATTGTGTTTTATTGGGATTCTTTAATGGCTTTTCAATATTAAATTTGAAAGAATTTCTAAGTTATTAAAAGTTATTATATATTATATTATAAGACCTTTTGGTAACAGTTTACTTGAAGGGGTGTTCAAAAGACTGTTGTGAAGCCTTTCTAAATATGACATGACACATGTCATGAATGTGACTGAGATTTTATGTATGGTTATGACAACTGTTAATGAGTAGCATTTGCTCAGTTATGTCATTTTAAATGCAAAGACGACATTGTTTGTTATGACATAGTTTGACAACTCAACAGAAACATACATCACATTTTCTCATCACAACTTGACATTACCAAGACAGCATAACTTGTCAGAAATCTGTCATAAACATGATTGTCATGAGGCAATATAACATGAGTATGTCATGAGTATTTTTTTCTGATCATGTTTTTAGTGGAACAAACTGTATTTGTCATTAAAACGTCTCATTAAAAGTCATTACTCTGTCAAAAAATTTTTTTTAAAGCGTTAATAATATTTAATGATATTTTAATGACAGATTTAGCTTGTGTTACAGTACTTGAGGTGAAAAAGATGTATTAATGACGCTGTTATACAATTCATGACATTTATATTATGGCTTTATGGCAGTCATATTTATGACAGATTTATGACAAGTTTTGCTCTCTTTGTAATGTTAGATTGTCATGACAAAGACAAAAACAGGTGATGTGTTTATGTCAATTTTCATAACAAACAATGTCGTCTTTGCATTTAAAATGTAATTAATGAGCGAATGACACTTGTAAGAAGCTTTTAAAATTCATACTTATTTTGGTATCCTTTTAGGAATGTTTTGAAGTGTCTGAGTTTTGCATTAATCAACTTTCAGTGAAGACACTCAAATAAAAACTAAACTAAAACTAAAAACTTCTAACATCTTCAATGTTCCGGATTTGTTAACGTACTTAAACGTGTGAAGTATCACAAGCAATGTATCAAAATTCCACTGATTTCCTGAAATAAACTTTGCATTTGGAGATAATCCAGCGCTGCTCTCATAATGAGCTGAACTCTCTTTCTAGTATTGGATGAACACAATATATAGCAGCATATAGCATATTCCTCTTTCTTTTTCTTCACTGCTTGAATTGACAGATTCATGACAAGTTTTGCTGTCTTTGTAGAGTTAGGTTGTCATGACAAAGACAAAAACAGGTTGTGATGTGTTTGCTTAAGCCAATTTTCTTAACAAACAATGTCATCTTTGCATTTAAAAGGTAATTAATGAGCGAATGACACTTTTGTAATAAGCTTTTAAAATTCATACTTATTTTGTTACCCTTTTAGGAATGTTTTGAAGTGTCTGAGTTTTGGATAACATTTTTGCATGCATGTTCTTCTCATTCATGACGCATGGTTATAAAGATTTAATGACAGTCTTATGAACACCACAGTAAGTAAAGTGTTGCTGATCTTTTTATTCATTTCCAAAACAAAGGAGACCTTTCTCAGGTTCATTTAGGGTAAAATAATTAAAATAAATAGAAATGTGAAGTACTGTATATGGTGTGTGTGTGTGTGTGTGTGTGTGTGTGTGTGTGTGTGTGTGTGTG
>CAIGQQ010000306.1:2215142-2230099 GCA_903798035.1 Danio albolineatus
TGTGTGTGTGTGTGTGTGTGTGTGTGTGTGTGTGTGTGTGTGTGTGTTTGTGTAATATTTAAAAAATAAAAACTTGTTCAAACTATTAATAAAGCGACAGTAGTTACTCAATAGTGAAATGATGCCAAACACTACATAGACTCTTTCATAATTCATTTTTCTATGTTTTTTCACAAGCTAATTGACGTGTTAAAGGCTTGAGTTAATTCAAGTCTTATCCAAAAATGTCACAGATCATGAAATACACCTTAGCTTAAGCAATGCCACCCACTTACTCACTTTCCTTCAGCTTCCTCATTTCTTCATCAGTGGTCCCGCAGGAGACTGAACTGCAGTTAAGAAATGCTACAATCAGATGTCATGATAAATGTTTTAAAATAGCAGCTAAAGGATGTTTAATTACAAAAGTGCCTCTAATTGAAGACTCACACTAATGTGCATGTCTATCTGTTCTTTTCAAAAATACTTAACATGAAATGAATAAACATGGACCCCACCATCTCTTGATGCGCATATTAGCCATGATAAGTGAAGTATGAATCAGGTCCTCTGAGATTACATAAATCATAGTCACCTCTGATCCTCCCTGTGCTCTGATAAGACTGTGTGTGAGAACCAGAGGTCACTTGAGGAAAACTTTTAGGTTGCCTGAGCTATTATTGACCTTCACTGGTACAGCCAGTGACTGAAGAATAAATAAACACAGATTCACAGATTAAGAAGTCTAAAGGATGAATTACATTCATGCTGCACAATGCAATAGCGTTGTCAATATACCAAAAGTTAACAATGTTTGCTGTACCAATACTATAAAAAAATTCACAATTCTCATGGCCAGTTTTGATATTAAAGTCTGTGTGATATCAAAATTTACAATGTTTATTTTTCTAGTGCACTTTAATATTCTTTAGGTAAACGATTAATCCATGCAAGTTAACCCACTGAAATAAAAGTGTTTATTTTGACAATCTTCAATGTCTGACCGTTTGCTTCTCCATGTTTGGAGTGGTGGTCCTTCTCTGTTGACGTCAGTTTGACATCTTCAGCCACAATATTCTTAACCACGCAACTCTTATCCAAAAGAATCCAAAATCTTTGGCTGTAATTTTTCACACGTTAAAAAATAAATTTGACCTCACGTGAATTGTATTGACACACTGCCTCTGAAACTTTCGTCTGTCACAAAAAAATTCGAACAGTTTGAATTTCTTCCATTTTTCGCATCCAAAAAAGTACTTTTGACAGTACGTTGAGTACGTTTTGACAGTTCAGAGCCACCCTTGAATCGAAAGACAAAATATAAAATGCAGTCACTTGACAAGCACAGTGCCTAAAATAGGACAGAATGTGGCCAACAGTTTAGAACCGCTATATCAGGGATGTCATTTCCTGGAGGGCCGCAGCCCTGCACAGTTAAGTTCTTACCCTAATTAAACACACCTGATCAAAAAAGTCCCTCAGGCTTGTTTAAAAACCTACCAGTAAGTGTGTTGAAGCAGGGTTGGAACTATACTGCAGGGCTGCAGCCCTCCAGGAATTGAGTTTGACATCCCTGCCCTATATGCTGGATTCTGTGACTGGCGCACATCTCCCCTGCTGATGCTTGGGGAGTGTGTGTGTGTGCGCGCGTGTCCATACATCTGACGTACTGCCCATACACATAATAATTGATTCATGGTCCGCTTTAGTCCGTAGCAATGTATCAAAATTCCAATAAAATAAACTTTGCATGTGGGGATAATCCAGCGCAGCTCTTTGATAATGAACTCTCTTTCTAGTATTGGATGAGCACAGTATATAGCATATTCCTCTTTCATTTTCTTCTTTGGAGAAGAGAGGAGAACAAAGAATCACTGCTTGAATAGACTCTGAAACGTTTTACGTTTTTTCGGAATGGATTAATATGCAATGGAGTAAGTGTGCAATGTTTGTGTATGCGATTAATTTTTCGGATATTAATGCACATATGAAAATTTCGGACTTCAGTGTGCAAAGACCTTTACCATTAGTTATAGGGAATGATGCACAAAAGTGAAGCTCTGCCCTCTACTCACTGCAGAATGTTTTCAAAACTTATTTTGAATGTAAATCTGTGAACATATCTGTCTAGGACAGTGGTTCTCAAACTAGGGCTCGCAGAATAATTTCAAGGGGTCGCGAGAGGGATTTTAAAAATTGTGTAATTTTTTTGTGATCAAATTTTTGTTTTTTCAGTATTACAAGTAAAAGCTAAAAACAAATATTTTCAGCTATTTTTAAAGATAATACTGATTAGAATGTTTTAAAAAAAGTGAATCGAACAACATAAGTGTGCAGTGACTAACTCGCTAGTTATCACTACAGTGCGCATCTGAATGCAGAAACGATACATTTATAATTAGCAAATCTAAAAACGTTAAGGAAACTGTGGACAGTCATCGGAACGTCATGAGAGCAAGACCCCATCAGACTAAAGTAGAAATATCAAGACGATTTCATAAAGTATGGATTCTCTTGCTCTACTGTCAACAGTACACCCATTCCCACCCTTACCCCATTGGTATGCCAAAATTATTTTAATGTATAGTAAATAAAGTAAAAAAAAATTGCTGACAGCTTAAAAGAAGTTATTTTTATTGCTTGTATATGCTTTGGTAGTGGGGGGTCACGAGTTCTTGACGATCTTACATTGGGGGTCGCTGGCCTAAAAGTTTGGGAACCACTGGTCTAGGAGATACTTGTTGTTACCATAAAATGTCTTAATGTCTTCTTAATAATAACTTACTGTACAACAAGCTACCTGACTTTAAATACACTCAACACTTTTTGAGATTTGTCTCCATGACACAGCTTTTCCTGCAATGTCGCTATATTGTACAACTGCAAACTTGGTATCATAGATGTCTGGAAAAATTCCAGCACACAGAGAACCAGCTGTTAATCCTATTTTTGATTTCCACACTCTTTCGAAAGATCCTTTTTTGGTTTAGTGGGTAGATGTCAGCGAGCGCTCATCAGTAGTTCAACTATTTTCAACTTTGTGACTATGGTGCACACTGCTAAATGTGTGCTTTGGTAAGGACAGCAACAATCAACAGCACAAATTAATGTGTTACATGGCGCATCACAGTGCTTCCCACTTTGGTGTGAAAGTCACTTTTATCCTGGGATATTTGAAAATGGAAAATGAAAAACCTGGGCCAACATGACTATACTCTCATTCTGGCGTAATAATCAAGGAACTTTGCTGCTGTACCATGGCTGCCACAGGTGCAATAATATTACGCAGCACCTGAAAATAGTCCCCAGCTGGGTAACTACTGTAGGTAACATGCTGCAATCAATATTAAATTAAAACAATGGAATGAAGCTTACACGATTTTCCTTTCAATCAAGTCCAATTTTTTAAGTTAACCTAAAATTATTTAAGTCATGTAAACCATCTGTAAATAAAATAAGTAGCAAATTACAAACAACTGCAGCGAGTCACTTGTCACAGAGCTTGCTTGCAAAAAAGATATTTGAGATTTGAAAACCAAATGCCTTTAAGATGGAGAATTGGTACACAGCTTCTGTATGCAGTCACTAATCAGTATAAATGCTGATCTTTTTGAATGTTCTAGGAAATGATGTAGTGACAAAATACCCTTTTCCCTCCCAAATGTGTCTAGATTACTCTCTGATGAAGATCCCACAGAACCACAATCTGGCTAACTACCGGTTTCCCACACAAGGGAAGAGTTACATCTCAGTACCAGGAAAAGCTCTGACAATGCAGTGTGAGTATAACACTAATCATGTAATAATGTGACAAACATACCAAAACAATTTACCAAACGGAGCAAAAATCTGCCTGCGCTTCAATTGAACTTATTCTATGGTTGCTTTCATTCAAGGATAAACAAAGATAAATGTCAGCTCACTGCATTCAGCTCTTCACACAATGCATTTGATTTATGTTAACAGTTTAAGCACTAAGCCCTAAAAAAAACCTGACATATTTCTGTTGTGCTTATAAGTGCAACAGTCCTGGAAGCATGTCATTCTCTTCGGAAGGAATTGTATTTTTTTTTTTTAAACTGATAAACCTTTGCAGACAGAAATTTGTGAGTCAATATCAATCATACTGTATGTAATAGCAGAATTAATGCTGGAAAAATAAATTACAATTATTATTATTGTTATTTATGCACAGTACACAACAGCCGTAAAGCATATGCATATTTTGTAATAAACTTATATATTCAAATATATTTTCTATAGCTACCTAAAACCTTGATGAATGTATCCAGTCTAATATATTTCTCACATTTAATTTTGTTATATAGTAATTAAGGTACTAACACATTTATTATTAAGACTTTCTCTTTTTTATATAATTATTTGGAATATTTTATCTGGTAAAGAAACCCACAATATTCCATAAAAGCAAATAATGAATGGTCACACTTTTTTTTGATGGTCCGTTTGTTGAATTTAAGTTACATTGAAACCTAACCTCAACCTAACAGTCTACTTATAATCTCATTAGATTACAAGTAGACTGTAAGGTTGGGGTTAGGTTTCACATGGTTAATCAGCTATATGAGATATCCAGCAAGTAAAGATAAGACAAAAATGTGCTGCGACCACAGAGATATACACTGTAAAAAATGCTGGCTTTCACACAATTCCTTCATGTTGTCCCAACACAAATCGATTAAGTTAACTTAATCATTAGTACAAATTTAAGTGGATTGAACATGAAATGTTTAGTTAACATTCAGTTAAATGTCTGTTGAATGTCAGTATCACCAGATATTAAGTAGACAGTCTACTAATACTCAAATGGACCATCAAAATAAAGTGTTATCTAATGAATATATAGTCATTAGCTTTTTCTAAAAGTATGGAACAACAAATAATTTTGAGCTGGGTCACAAAACAAACATGCATTATGGAACGTGTACTTTATAGTCAATATACTGCATGAAATAAGGCAGCATATAATTTTATTACAATTCTGGGTTCCCAACAAATGTAAAGCACTGGGGCATTCGCACTAGATAACTAGCTCACATTAATTTTCCACTTGAATATCTTGAACATACATTTAAAGCAAGGTTCACATGTTTGCGGCATCATCTATACCACCCATGTCATGTAATCTACTTGTGCGACTACTTACATTTGTATTTGGTGTGAATCATGTACTCTCGGATTTGGCCCACGGAGTTGAGTTTGACACGTGCAGCCTAATGTCAACAGAGGCTCATTCTGAAAACATAGCCCTATATACATTTCTGGAGATCGCTTATTATGTAGCCAGAGGAACATATGGCGCATTTCATCTTTAAAATTAACATTATGGGGTGACCGCTAACGGTTGACCGCTTAACTCCATATGGACGGCTTTCCCGCTATTACCAGTTTGTCCAGTAGCCTGACATATAAGTCTACGAACTTGAGACGTAGAGCAGAGTTGACCACGACAACGGGGTTTGAGTCCGGCGAAGAACAGTTCCAGAAAACAGGTAAGACAAAAACAGTAGCCAAAAAATAAAATAAACAAGTAAATAGTGTTATAATGTGGTAAATAGTAAATAGTGATAATGTGGTAAAGTCTGAAAACGCAGTGAAAATCAGGGGTCTTTTCTTTTTCTGGATTGCTTTTTAAAACACTGCTGTTGGGTTTAGGGAAGGGAGACAGCAGCCTCTGGTGGATTTACGTTAGAACAGCAGGTGCGAATGAAATTTGGTAGGCCTCTGGTAGATTCGTGAAAACAAAACCTGCAAAAAAAATGTAGCTCCTGGGAAGTATTTTGCTCTCTCCAGAAATGTATATAGTGGTACGTACTCAGAATGAGCCTGGGTTGCCTAAAGTGTACTTTAGCCTCTGTCCTCAGGATGTAGTTTTTGTCATCAGTGTTGATGTGTATGTATTAAATGTAGAAACACAACGCACTCTCTCACTTGTACAGTGCATGTGTTGAATTAGTTCATATGTGCTCATCAGAGGTTGAGTGTACTTTGAAAACTGTGAGGACACAGCTGGAAGTGAGATAGAGTGAACATAAGAAAAGAAGTAAACCCGGACTTTAACTGCAGTATGACGTGAAGTAATTTCTGATCTTTTGTCTCAAACACAAACAAACCCTACGATCTGTTGTGGATTCATGTCCTGATCCCGCAGCTTTATGTTATTAAATGTTTATTGCAAGAGAGGGTCCATATGATTCAACTGAGTGATTTCACTGTAGCAGAGTGCAGGACGCCCCGTGTCAGCTACAGCATGCTATGATCAGCCACTAATGGAATAAATCATGTAACCAATGTCAATGCTTTTCCACTTGCTGAGCCGTAGTTTAGCCGTAATGTGTCTAATGGAATGGACTGAAGCATCAACGTTTGAATGGCAACGGACCTCTAAACAAACCGCCAATCATTTTTTCTCTTCCTTTGAATAGAAGGTTGTTGTTATGATGAATCATTCCTACCCAATTTAACCCCCGGTTGTGAGTAAATGTGTGCACACACATCTCATAGCTTCCAGGTGAAGGGACACGTTGTTTAAAGCGGGATGAAAGGCGTGTGTTTGTTGTCTGTTTATTTGTTGTTTATGGATGAAAAGGACAATGCAATCAACTCTGATGACTTCCTGCTGCTCTCTGATGAAACCTGCCAGTCACACGGTTCCCTATAGGAGAGAGCCTTATATCATTTGGAGCCATTTAGAGCTTTGGGGGGAGTTGTGGGGGGTAAATAAATGAATTAGATCGAATTAGAATAAGAAATGAAATGAGACTTTTTAAAAACATTTTAACTCTGTTTTAAAGTTTAAAACTTTTTAGAATCCATTCTGCAGATCTTCAAGGCTGGTAGGAGCACTTTTAGCTTAGCTTAGCATAAATCATTGAATCTGATTAGACCATTAGCATCTTGTTCAAAACAAATCGTAATGATCAAGCAACTTTGCTTCAAGCACTGCTTTTTCAAATTATTAATTAATTCATTTTCCTTCGGCTTAGTCCCTTAATCAGGGGTTGCCACAGCGGAATGAACCACCAACTATGTTTATGGAGCAGATGCTCTTCCAGCTGCAACTCAGTATTGGGAAACACCCATACACTCTCATTCACACAAGCACTCAAACACTTCAGCCAATTCATTCATTCATTCATTTTCTTGTCGGCTTAGTCCCTTTATTAATCCAGGGTCGCCACAGCGGAATGAACCGCCAGCTTATCCAGCATATGTTTTTATGCAGCGGATGCCCTTCTAGCTGCAAGCCATCTCTGGGAAACATCCATACACACTCATTCACACTCATACACTACGGACAATTTAGCTTACCCAATTCACCTATACCATGTCTATGGACTTGTGGGGGAAACCGGAGCACCCGGAGGAAACCCACGCAACCACAGGGAAAACATGCAAACTCCACACAGAAATGCCAACTAACCCAGCCGGGGCTCGAACCAGCGACCTTCTTGCTGTGAGGCGAACGTGCTACTCACTAAGCCACCGTGGCGCCCTCAGCCAATTTTGTTTTACCCAATTAACCTATAGCGCATGTCTTTGGACTGTGGTGGAAACCGGAGCACGGGGAAGAAACCGACGTGAACACGGAGAGAACATGCAAACTCCACAAAGAAATGCCAAGTGGCCTAGCTGTGACTCAAACCAGCGACCTTCTTGCTGTGAGGCAACAGTGCTAACCACTGAGCCACCCCACTTGTTTAAACTATTTATTTAAAATGAACTGAATCAACACAATTCTTCAGTTTTATTAGGAAGTACCTAATTGTTTTATGTTCAATCTATTTAAATTTGTTCCGTTAACTTAATCGATTTGTGTTGGGACAACATGAAGGATATGTGTGGAACCCTGCATTTTTTTTATGGCCGCAGCAGGCACAATAATATTACGCACTGCAAAGTTCTTTGATCATTATGCTAAAATGAGAGTAGACATTTCGGTCTTGCTGCATGATGTAACTACAGAAGAGTCAAGATTTAAATAGGAAAATTGTCAAAACTCTTCTTAGATTTATTTGAGTGAGATGCTAATAGTCTTATCAAATTCAATGATCTATGCTTAGCTAAGCTCAAAGTGCTCCTGCCAGACCCTGAGTTGCTAATGGTCTAATCCAATTCAATGATTTATGCTAAGCAAGCTAAAAGTGCTCTGGCAGAGATCGGCTAAATAGATTTTTAAAAATCCCCCTTAAAAAAGCCTATTTCCTTTTTAAAATGTATAAATGCAAGGTGAGGAGTGAGTTTCAAAGTTTCTCATGTGGCGTCAGTAATTATGAGAGCATTAAACGTTTTGTTTGTTTGACACTGTTTTGGGGTCAATTCCCCTCAGTTCCTCTGGCCTGAGCCCTCTTCTGTTCATTCTAAAGAGTTTAACAATCTATTAAAGCTCTAATATCAGAAATGGCACATAAATGCTAGTGCTGGCATTCATGTGCCACTGAACCGCTTGTCCTGTACAGCGAGGCATATGGTACACTTCATTAACAGAACCAGGCAGAGCTTTTATACGCCAATTAAAAAGAGTAAGAGATGGAGCACATTCAATTGCTGTGTGTCTCTGCTCGGCCAAGTTTCTTTTAGTCTTAATAAAAGCATTTGTAAGAGATTTTACCCCTTGGTTTGCAAGGTTATTGGCCCAGAGCTCATTTGTGAGGAGTTAGCTGAGACACATTGATGTTGCTTATTTGGTCCATTAACACCTGTAAAAGCGGTAATAAGTAGTGCTAATAACCCTCTTCGGCATTTTTCACAGTAACGGAAACACAAACCAGCATCATTGTGGTGTTTTTAATGAGCAGTTCAATTAAAAAGAGACAAAAATACAGTTGTTGATTTATTTATTGTTTTGTTTTGATAGTTATCATTGAACTGACTATTAGAAACTATTAGAAATGTTTTTTTTGTAATAGAAAAACTGAAATTAAGTAAAATACTAATATTAGATGATTCATTCATTAATTTTCTTGTCACCTTAGTCCCTTTATTAATCCGGGGTCGCCACAGCGGAAACAACCGCCAACTTATCCTGCATATTTTTACGCAGCGGACGCCCTTCCAGGCGCAACCCATCTCTGGGGAACATCCACACACACACATTCACACTCATACACTATACGGACAATTTAGCCTACCCAATTCTCCTGTACCACATGTCTTTGGACTTGTGGGGGAAACCGGAGCACCCGGAGGAAACCCACACAACCACGGGGAGAACATGCAAACTCCACACAGAAAGGCCAACTGACCCAGCCGGGGCTCGAACCAGCGACCTTCTTGCTGTGAGGCGAACGTGCTAACCACTAACCACTATATATATATATATTAAGGCAGTTCTGATGCCAAACTAGGCAAAAATGTATACATTCTCACTGGACACTTTATTAGGTACATCCACTAGTACCAAGTTGGACCCCTTTTGCTATCAGAAATGCCGTAAACTTTCATGGCTTAAATTCAACAAGTAGAGTTTTGGTCCATAGTGACATGATAGCATCACGCTGTTGCTGCATATTTGTCGGCTGCACATCTATGATGCAAATCTCCTGGTCCACCACATCCCAAAGGTGCTTTATTGGATTGAGATCTGGTGACTCTGGAGGCCATTTGAGAACAGTGAACTGATTGTCATGTTCAAGAAACCAGTCTGAGGTGATTCCTGCTTTATTACATGGCACATTATTCTGCTGGAAGTAGTCATCAGAAGATGGGTACACTGTGGTCATAAAGGGATGGACAGGGTCTGCAACAATACAGGATAGATCCATGCTTTCATGTTGTTGATGCCAAATTCTGACCCCAGCTTCCGAATGTCACAGCAGAAATCGAGACTCATCAGACCAGACAACGTTTTTCCAATCTTCTGTTGTTAAATTTTTTGGTGAGCCTGTGCGAAATGTAGCCTCAGTTTCATGTTCTTAGCTGGCAGGAGTGGCCCCCGGTGTGGTCTTCTGCTGCTGTAGCCCATCAGCCTCAAGGTTGGATGTGTTGTGCGTTCAGAGATGCTCTTCTGCATCCCTCCAGGGGCGCAACTGCACATTTAGTGAGGGGTGTGCGGGTTCGAGTTTTGCGTCGAGTTTTAATCCAAATATTATTTTCTATATCTTGTCTGAAATATATTCAGTAGGCCCACATGGAATCTGCGCGTGCAGAAATCTGCAGATGTGTGTAAATTTATATTTACTCAGTTTTTAAAGTTTTTAGTTATGATAATCCTAAAATTATTCAGCATAAATCCACAGATCTTTTACTAAATTCTCAGCAGAAATAGCAAAAAATGTCCACAGATTCTGTCTGGCCCTAATATTCAGGTCTGTACTTATAAACATACATTTTGTGTGATCCCTCTTATTTTGGCAAAATAATTTAATTAATTAATAATAAATAATAATAAATAAAGAATATTTTTCAGATTATTTTTATAACTTTTGACCTCAACTGTAAGTATGATTTGACAGTTTACTTTAATAAAACTTTTACATATATTATATGAACTTTACACTGGGCTGTGTAAATGATTTTGAATTAAAAAGTGTGTGTCAACGTATGCAACTCATACCTTTAAACCCTCCCGTTTTTGCTGTATTAATTATTCCGTATCTTACCATTCTATCCGATATCTTCCGTGTATGTATTTTCCCGTATTTCTCCTACATTTGTAACGTTTCTATGTAAAGCAAAAGTAGCAGCTACAGATCTTAAATGTGACTATTATGGAACTATTATGTTTTCACATTATTTTGGATTGACAGCACGTTAAAATGAATATAAAAACGGCCGAATTCATGTCCTTTCCAGTAAAGCTTTATGCGACTATGGCCGCCCTTATGCAGCCTCTGAATCAGGCAGTACAAGTATAACGGTGCTGACTGATGGACGCGCTCCGTACTGATAAAGACAGCTTTCTGAAGATGAATGAAAGCGGATACTCTGAGATTCGGGCGTGTGAACAGACAAATACACTTAATAATATGTAAACATGTTTGATTTTAAACACAACTAATATTATCTTAATTGAGCATAAACAAAACTAATGTTTTTTTCCCCCATTGCATTCTTAAAGTCACACCTACTGTATCATACAAAACAGTGGATCAAAAGGAGATTCATTTGCTGCTCTTCACTATATGCATATGTACATATAAATGTCTAGTAACTTTAATGTTTAATCAACATTGAAATGCAGTGAATACAAATTTTATCTTTTGAAGCTGACGGTCCATAAATTTACGACTATCAAGCGTTTACCATAAAGTCAACTTTAGCCCTAGAATTATACTGTTTTTCACATAATATACAGGATGGAAGTATGCGATTCCAGGTGTGGCTGTGCGTCACTGCCCACCCCCCTGCCTAAACAAAACCACCTCGTCTGCATTTATGTTAAGTAAAAGCCTATGGTAAAAGCCCATGCAGTGACTGGGTGGCGATAATGAATAATTAATGATATGGCGCCCTTCGCTCCCAAAAACATTAGAAGTTGAAGTATGGTAGTGACAGTGAGGGTTAAGCTTACCAATCTCGTATTATCTAATTTGTCATGGCAGTTTTCATTTTAATGCATTGTTTGTTCTTTTTTGTTTTCTATTTTGCGCTCCACATCTCATCACTCTTCTTTGCATTTTGAACTTGTGACTGTAACCGAGCAACGGATCAATCAAAGAGTCAATGGAGGGGTGGTGTAATTATCTATTTAATCAAATACATTATTATATTCATATGAAATGCAGGATAAAATTTTTTTACCAAAAATATTTATTTATTTTTATTATTTGAAACTTTTAATAAAGATAATTAAAAAAATAGTTTTGGCACAATGCCAAATGACTGATTTCATCAGGGACCACCACAGCGGAATGAACCACCAACTTTTCCAGCATATGTTTTACACAGCGGATGCCCTTCCAGCTACAACTCATCTGGGAAACACTCATACACTCTAATTCACACTCATGCACTATGGACGATTTAGCCTACCTAATTCACCTATATTACATGTCCTGGACTTGTGAGGGAAACTGGAGCAGAGAGAGCACGCAAACTCTACACACCACCTAACCACAGTCATAATGTGGACTATTTATTCAGTAATTTGTGTGAGTCTACAGTATTTTGAAATTATGCTTCCATATTCAGTGGTCCAGGACAGTTATCAACATGATATTCCAATGTTGATTGTGAACAAAGATTGTGTTTGCATGCGAATACTGAAGTTGTTTTTGTGTATGCAATGGGAAATTGCCCTGTGTATTTATCTTTTAATGGCTGGAAGATTTTTGAAGTAGAGTGTAACATGTTTCCCCTTCGCACACGTGGTGGTCCCTCATGGCACTCTTTTCGTGTGTGTGAGAACACACATCTTTCCCATTAGAGCTGCAGTGAGAGGAGCGCATGCAGAGTCTGTGATAATGAGTCGATCCTCTCTGTGCATTTCAACAGCAGCTCAACACATTCTTTAACACACATACATCTGTGTGATCTAATATTAATACTTGTGCATCTGTTTCCTTTTGCAGCTCAGACCACAATAGTGGGACTTTTCTACCACAAAATGCACAACTACTACAAAAAAATCAGCCCTCAACAAACAAGGTAAAGCCAGTGTGTGTGTAGTTGTTTATGTGTTTTAACGGGACAAAACTGCATATATGATCTCATTGTACTCTATTAAAGTGGTTTACAAAGACATATCTTGTGTCCTCATAATTCAAAACAATTAAAATAATATTTAACGGTGTCTTTAGACATTCAAAATTTACCACAGGTTTTCTGTGAGGTAGGGCAAGGCAATATAATAAGCATTTTTTACAGTGTAATATATATTACTGTATAGAAAGTCCTCATAAACCATATTTACAAGTGTGTGTGTGTGTGCGTGCGTGTGTGTGTGTTTCCTGTACATGCTGTTCTTGTGGGCAAGATTTATCACTGTGGTTCTCTCTCATCTGGGCCTCTGTGTCTGATACTCCCAGTCATTAAGTCGGCTGATAACACTTGCTTTCCATCTCAACGCAGCCGTGATCAGCACTGAACTGGATTTATTTATTTTAGCACAGCTCTGGAACTCAGCTGACCTCATTTTATGTAACTGAACTGACCAACAAAGCTGAGAGCTTGTTAACATTTAAATATTTATGAGAACCCAGAAATGTGAGATGTAAAGATTTAGTCACAAACGCACAAATATTATATCCACTGTCATTTATTAATTAAGATTACAACAGCAACTGTTCATTAACAGTGTTGCGTTGTCTTTGTGGGTGATTCACTTGTTTAAAAAAAAACGGATTTCATCAGCAAGGCAACAAGACAAATACAGAAATGCATATTGACACAGTACTACAAAGAAAGATTTTGCAAAAATAGAATGGGTAGTATGTGTAGGATGCTAGTTAGTGGTTCCATGTGAGTTTTGAAATATTTGTTTATTTGAATTCTTCAACACCCAATGATTTATTCATTAAAGAATTTAATAAGCAATTCATTGAATTGTTAATTTAGACAGTTTGTTCAAGAAGATTTTACAGTAATTAAATGATTCAGCAAATGTATTTTTCTAAAAAGGAAACAAGTGATTCGTTCATTTAATTAATTTTATTAATTTCCAAAAAACATTAAGTCATTCAGCATGGAAAGAAGTGAGTGAATGAGTCACAGAAATAATAATTAATCCATTATTTAAAAAAAAAACACTGATTTAAGGGCTTTATTGATCAATACTGAAATATCCACCAAAGAAACAAATAAATGAGTCGTCAAATTATTAATTTGAATTATGTGTTTTGAAACATTGATTCATTCTTTAAGGAAATAAGTCAGAGAGTCATTGAGAAAACAACCAATTCATTCAAAATCCCTGATTTATTTGGGAGAAGAGTCATTGAATAATTCAATAAGCGAGGGGATTCATTCAAAAACACTGATTCATTTAGGAAGAAAAAAATTTAAGTAATCATTAATAGATTTGTTTAACAAATTTATTCAAAACATTGATTCGTTCAGCAGTGAAACAATAAACTGTGGAATCATTCATTCAATTTATCCTTTCAAAAACACTGATTCATTCAGCAAGGAAACAAATGAGATGTTTAAGCTTGAGTTCAGGTTATTCATTTAAAATCACTGATTCATTTACTCACTAAACATGCTACTAAATCATTCAAGAAAACAAGTAATTGAGTCATTCAGTTATTAATTACATTTTTTTAAAGAAACAACGAGTCTTTCATTAAGAAAACAAGTCAGCGATTCACTGAGTATTCAACAAATTGCTCAAAACACTTATTCGTTCATTATTTAAACAAATGAGTCTGTTTACATAATTGATTATCAGATTCATTCAAAAACACAGATTCATTTAGCAAGGAAACAAGCAAGTCATTAAACAAATTATTAAACCAATTTGTTCAAAATGAAAATTATTTTAGAATTTAAGCAAATGTAATAATTTCACTTACCGTTGAATCATTTTTTCTTTTCAGCAAATTCACTAAAAACACTTTCTAAACAAGTGAACATCATTCATCCAACCGATACATAAAAATCAATGATTCATATACAACTCATAACAGACTGTCTGTTTCTGCAGGATTAATGAAGCGGTGGATTTTAAAGATCATAAGATCCATATGGCCAGTCATCTTATTTCTCTGAAGGTTGAACCGTCTCCTGCACTGTCGCTCAATCTGTCCATTGAACCACTCGTCAGGATCGTCCTCACACATCAGCTGGTAGGATAATGTCAAGCTTCCTATCGTTTTATTCATTCTGATGTATTGTCAAGAGTGCTTGTGTGTGTGTGTGTGATTATGTATGTAACAATAAATAGTGAGGCTATTTATTAAGAAATTTAATTTAATATTCATTATTAGGAAATGAAAAAATGACCATTATAATAATAATAATAATAATGGTTATTATTATTATTATTATTATTATTATTATTATTATTATTATTATTA
>CAIGQQ010000306.1:2230109-2257697 GCA_903798035.1 Danio albolineatus
TATTATTATTATTATTATTATTATTATTATTATTATTATTATTATTAAGTAGGATATTGTTTATTTATTTTTTATTTATTTTTCAGTTTTTACAATTTGACACATTCAAGCCACTGGAGAAATGTTTTAACCAACAGGCCCACGTCATACAACACACTTAATAAGTAACCTAGTATCAATTAAAAGCATTAACCTATGCTATACATTTTTGTTTGCCCAAGCTTTGGAGACATAACGTAAATTCCACTTTTTAATAATTGTCTCCTATAGCTTTTGTCATAGCGAAACACGGCTGTGTTCAAAATGGCATAAATTTTTTCATAGTGCACTACGAAGGGAACGCAACTGTCAATATAAAGATCGCTAAAACTGAAGTGTAAAAAATACTTGAAAAGCAAATTACACGCAAGAGATATGACTTTAATGTTTTCTTCCAAGTGTAAATCCTAGAAAGTTCTAAATGAATAGGGCATAGGGGGATAATGGGAAAAAACACAGCCAGGAACTATGCCTCTAACAACAGCTCTACAGGTGTAATTGCAAGCTTACAAGTTTGCGATGCAGTTATACTGTGTTAGTTGGAATGATGGATTTGGGAAACACTAAATCAACAAACTGTGGTAGTTAGCTAACGATGGTTTTCGGAAATGCACCCCTGATCGGTTAATATTCAATTAGGGAGCAATGATTGTCGAAATCAGCATTCCTAATTGATACAAACAGCACAAAATCAAGATAAAGTTTTGGCTTGGCATGTGTTTTGTTTTTTGCTGCGTTGAATTATTCTCCATGGATCCGTGTACTGCAGTAGGTTTATACTGTAGTCAGGTCAAGGTGTCTGGTTTAGACATCTCCATGCAGTCCTGTTTGCAACTTGACCAAGCTTTACATAGTTCAGAAGCTTTTTGCTGTTATATACAAATACTGTACTCTGTAAATTCTGAAAGCTAGGGGCTATACTTTTTTTTTTTTCATCTGTGATTTGTTGTGCATAAATCTATTAATGTTATGGGCTTTCTTTATTTTGGCTTTATTTAGGTACCTTTTATTGTCACCACATGATATTTAGAGAATGTTTGAGAACCGTCCTACAATGATGGTTTGAGTCAACAAATAATTTTTGTAACAAATGTTTGATTAATCATTTAATTGCAATTAATCTATTTAAGATTAAAAGCTTCTGTCTAACCAAAATCACCCCTTTTATACAGTATGTCTTAAACGGAACAGAAATCATTCTCAATAATATGCTGGAGGAAAACTTTCAAAGACCACTTTTTTTTTTTTTTTTTTTGCTGTGTTTGTGGTTTTGTCTTTTGGTGAGCCGTGTTACACAAGAACCCCAGAGTTCAGACTTGCCAGGATTAACCATGGAAATCCATTTGGGTTTGCATCATCCCTCACTCACTCGTTTCTCAGCTCTGAAACAGCGAGAGAGACATACGCCAAAAGAAAAGTGGTTCTGAACGCTGTAACTGTAATCCTTGAGGTCTTTTGAGGAGGGAAAGATGATTTGGTTTAACAAGGAGCTTATTTGGCGTGTGAGCGCGCAGATCCTACAACTCATTCGAGGATTCGTCTGTCTGCCAGATTTTCATGGGAAACCCATCAGAAATGGATACAGATGGCATGTAGACGGGTTAACCAATACAGCATGTTTTTGGAGGGTATTTGCTATTAAAAAAACAGCGAGGAGTTCACCGTAGCATTAGATTTCACACAGCACATTACGCACGTTATCCATCAGCTAGCCCACATTTGACAGCTCACAATGCTCTTTATCATTACATAAGATCTGCTAAACTTTGCAGCCTTTAACAAGCAGAGATGTTTTATTGAATAAACAAGAACCTTGTATACAGTTTAATTCCCTCAAAGGAAACCATTGTTGCTTTTTTCATTGTTCTTTTTAAAGCAGTCCAGTTGGAAACTATGCTGTATTTCATGTAACTATAGAGACTAGCATTTGTTTTGAAGGCTTCTTTATGGGTTTTGTGAGAGATGTTTATTTCAGTGATGTTTGTTGATGGAAATGTGTGTGTCTTTCTACCAGAACTATTATGCTAAATGAAAGGAACCTGCTAACGCCAGAAACATGTTTAATGAAATGGCTTGTACATCAAAATATTTTTGCAAAGACAGATCGGTTCAATAATTATGCTACAGTATGTGCAGCTGTATCTGTCAAATTTTGCACATTGATACCACACGTTAGCATTGATATTCCCTAGCATTTATATTCCCTTTGTTCCCCCTTAGTTTAAATGGATAGTTCGTTCAGAAATGAAAATGTACTCACTATTTACTCACCCTAAAGTGGTTCCAAACCTTTATGAGTTCCTTTATTTCTGTTTAACCTAAAAGAAGATATTTTGAAGAAAGCTGGAAACCTGTAACCATTGACTTCCATAGTTTTTGTTTTCCCAACAATGGAATTCAATGCTTACAGGTATTCAGTTCTTCAAAATACATTCTAATATATCAAACATGTTTTTTTGCGTGTGAATGGAGTTAATTATGACAAACATTTCAGTTTTGAATGAACTATCCCTTTAAACAGCTGTCTAATTACAGTAGTTGGCTTCTTGTGTGTGAAACAGAGGCATTCTGTGCGCATTCTGCGATTAATGTGTTTGAGCTGAACAGATCAATAATCTGTCGCAGTGTCTATGATGAAGGACTGTGTTTAAGGTTAATGGTTTCTGGGTTGTGTTAGGTAGAATGATTCAACAACTGTTGAATATTAGACTAGAATTTTTATGTTGTCTGTGGTTTTTGGATGATGTCAGTGTGTCTCGCAGTAGATTTTCTCTGTGATCAGTGTATGAATTGTGTTAATTTATTGTCTCTCTGATGTACTAGATTAGCAAAGCTACTTGCTTTTAAAGTTCAAGAGTTTTCTGAAGGACTAGTCCTGAGGAAATACTGTAGGACATTGTAATTCGATTTGGCACCACAGCAAGTCAAATTTATGACAATAAAACATTGTAACAATTTCTGAAAATTTTAAGTTGTGATGTATGAAGTCCTTGTGAACAGGAAGTAGGTACATTTTTTTTTCAGTAGGCTACTGTATGTCGATGTGCTTCCAACTGAAAGGCAATATTATTGAGTAGGGGTGGGGCTTTCTTTTTGTTCATCATCCCCTCATAGCAAACTAGCGGAGAGGGATGTAGTAAAGAATACTGTGGCTAAATCCATTAACTGATATCAACAGAGAAGGACAACCACTCCAAACTCGGAAGTTTGCTCCTACTTTCCTCAGACTTTGATTGAAGATTACCAAAACTAATATTTCTTTCAGTAGATTAACTTTCATGGATTATTTGTTCACCTAAAGAATACGAAAAGTAAACATTGTAAATGTTGATTCTACATTACCTTTAAGATTTTTTTTGTGAAAACTGTCAAACTGTTGTAGGGATTTTTTTTTATGAAACAAAAGCGTTTATCTGAAATATAACAACGTAAACGTCTGTTTAATTACCATTGTTTGATCAGAAATCTTTGAACAATAGACTTTAAACACTAAAACAGCTTTCAATTATAGTCAGACTGAATTTGTCTTACAAATTATTAAGTCAGTAAATTTGTTGCAAGCATTTTGATGGCAGCTTGTAATGGGATAATGACACAATATTGTACCAAATTCTGTCATCATGTGTTTTAGTTTGTTTTAAACTACAACTAAAATAAATCAACTGTTCTGCAGTTGAAGGCTACGCTGGTCTTACAGCACACACTTGACTCATAAATATAAATTGTCCTTAAGGGGCAGTATTACACCAACCACTTTTCACTATAATATTTACACAGACACATTTTTGACAAATAAAGGATTATTTTTGTGCAGTTCTTTGCACAACACCATATAAATACTACAAAACAACGATGTCTAGGATTTTCAGCCAAATTCATTTGCCTTTATCTTCATATAGACAACTTTTTAGGCATGGTCAGTTTGCTCAGTAGCTCACCTTGTATGATACTCGGGTTTGATTCTCTGAGAAGCACTGTTTTTTAAAAGAGAGAGAAAAAAACATTGTAAGATCACTGTAATACTGTTGTGCACTTTTCTTTTACGTTTACTTCTGAAAACACTATTGGTTAGGTTTAAGGAGGGGTTAAGGTCAATGAACAGCTTGATGATCTGTAGGACAAGCCGCAACTCGTGGATGTGTTCAAGAAGGACGTGTATCTGAAACATGTAACAAAATGTACCTTAAGTAACAGAATTTATATAAACAAAAATACAGACAACGCCCTCTAGTGATTTGTCATATAAAATATGCAACAAAACATACGCGCAGCAGCGTATTTTACGCTTTGCAAAAATACACATATTTCAAACGAAACAATAAACTTATCCCATCTCTAAACTGCATGCAGAGACGGCAACCTAAGCAATAGTATCACCTCATCTATTTCTTATTTTTCTTCTCTCCTCTCACCTGTCCCTTCTCTCGCTGCTAGATCACATGGCATGAGCTCAACTAATGGAAAGAGTGATTTCATAAGGAATGCTGGCGATGCTCAGTGTCGAAATCAAGAGGATTAAAAAAAGATTTCTGACAAGCTCTCGCTTCCTTTACAACCTAATAAAGCTCGAGCAGAACAGACACAAAACAGAGACGCCACTCAATGTGACCGCACGTCTGTCACGCTGTTTTTGAGCATGTACGTGCACTGCTGTGTTTACGCTAATCAAAGACATTGCTAGAGGCTGTTTATTAATTGTAAGAAGTTGAACCTCCAAATCCAGTGCATATATTAAGAGGTCTGGTCTGGATTAATATAATCATGCAATTGTACTGTGTATTTGTCTTCATGTGAAAATGGTTTTGTGTCCTGTCTGTGGGTGAATTTACTGAACCACAAGCAATTTTGGTCCAAGGCGTATTTCCGCTGCGGTTTAAATTGAATCACAGATTTGTACAGCCCTAATGCCATTACAACATATCTCAAAAACCTGACACACATTTAAATTTATGACTGTGGAGTTTTGTTGTCTAGTTGGTACAGTTAGAGTTTCTGAAGGTACAATAATGAGTAGAGCAAACCACCAGACGCTTTTTATAACTCACACACCCAGATCCTGTCTGAACTCATTCATTTCCTCGCTCAAGCAGTCACTCACTAGGCCATTTGCTCTCATACTCATTAATTCATCACTCACTCACTCTTCTCAGTCACTCAGCCACTCATTAGAAATCTCAAATTTCTCTCGCGAGTGCCATTCATATCTGTTCTTCTCGTGTAAATCCACCAGAGGCCAGTTTCGACTGACTGACTGACTGACTGACTGACTGACAAAACGACTGACGTATCCTCCTTCTTCCCTAAACCCAACCAATAGTGTTTTTAAAAAGCACCGATTGACCTGCCCACCCACTTCCCTAAACCCAACCGACAGTTTTAAAAAGCAATCCAGAAAAAGAAAAGCCCTCGCCTGATTTTTACCACGTTTTCATATTTTACCACATTCTCACCCTGTTATTTACTTAATTATTTTATTTTTTGCCTTCTGTTTTTGTCTTACCCACTTTCTGGAACCGTTCTTCACCGGATTCGAACCCACGTTGTTGTGGTCAACTCCTCTCTGCGTCTCAAGTCCAAGAACGTACATAGCAAGCTGACTGGACAAACTGGTGACAGTGGGAAAGCTGTCCATACTTTAATTTGATGGTTTCCCAACAGATATTGATTTACTATATGTTTCATTTACTTTTGAAAAGTAAATAATTTACTCCAAATTTACTATAAGAATTTACTATAACCGCATCAACTGTATGTCAGCTAAATATTCGAATAAACCTAACCCTAACATTAGATGTATTTGCACATGGAGTCAAACCTTTTTTTTTTTTATCACACAGAAATCTTGCGCTATGATATGGGATCAAAATTCCACCGAATGTATCGTGGTTGCAGATCAGAAAATATTAGGCGTAATTCCAAAAAATGACATTGCATGTAAAATTATAGTGTGCAAAAACTAAAACTAAATGCAGAATCAGAAACAACGAGGTAATGATAATGAGCATGAGTAAAAACAGAAAATTAGTTACTGAAAACTGAATTACACTGGAAAAAATCTGAAACCTGATTTCAAAGTTTTTCTAATTGCAAACAAAATCAGTTTTTCCACTCATTTTTGTATGTTTTTCGGTGCTTACTGTATTTTTGAAACTTGTTTGCGTTTCCAAAAGATGCTATTCGAGTTTCATTTAAATCACGAGTGACCTTCAACGTCATCATTGGTCCACTAGTTGAGATTGACAGTTGCATCTCTAGCCAATCAGATGAACGGGTAGTTGATGTCACTCCAACGCAACTTCAGGCAGTGATTCTTTTGTTCCCCTCTCTCTTCTTCAAAAAAGAAAATGAGAGAAAATGTTAAGTCCTTTTACAGTATTAAATTAATGCTGAGAGACAGAGACTGGCAGCATGTCAAATATATGGAGACACTCACACATACCAAACAGCAGTATTGGAAAGGTGGAAAGGCTTTGAAACCAGCATATAGAACTTTTTCTTGGCTGCTGCATTGAGGGCGCCACCGCGACCAGCGTCTTCTAGTAGGTTGCTTAGAACTTCCATTTACATTGTTTACTACTGGTAATTTGCAATCCGAAAATGGCTGTCAATGTCATTTTGAGTGGCTTACAGAGTGTTTTTGTGATGCACAACTTCGATTTTGAAAGATGTGTGTTAAAGCCGTTATGCTTCTGTCAGATGTGGTTCAAGCACGAGAAAAAGTTCAGTGTCTGCCGTCTGATAAGATGATGATTACAATGTGTGTGTGTCTGTTCCCGAGCTGTCATACCGCACTCAGCTGCTCTTTAATGCGCACACACAGCACTCACACATCACACACAATACATCACTGCATTATAGAGCAAACCACATTACTGACATGATACTTAACTGGTATGTAAGCCATGCAATTTCCAAAAATTACCAATAAAAGTACGTTACTTATACGCTACTGGCTGATTTGCATGTTGATTCTAATTGGGAGCTATTTATCTTTCATTTAGTCAGTTTGTATTGTGTAGCATTTACCAGGGTATGTGTTTTTTACCAGGGTATGTCTTTCAAAATGCCATTTTATTTTCACTTTGTGCCACTCTTTTAATCAATGTGTGAGTGGGACAGTACATGTGTATCAAAAATTATGGTGAATTACTTTTGTTTGGGTTGGGTACAAATTTGAAATAAAGAGAAAATGTTGACGATGACGATCCTCCATGTAAATGACATAAGAGGCCATCTGACGATGAGGATAAAATGAGTCGCAGCTGTTGTTTCCATTCCATTAGATGGCATTTTTAAATGATCAGTCCAAGAGGTGGCACTTATAAACTGCAGTATTGGTTTAAAGCAAACTAAAATAGATTAAAAGCAAGTAAAATAGATTAATATTCATTCATTCATTCATTCATTTTCGCCACAGCGGAATGAACCACCAACTTATCCAGCATATGTTTTACGCAGCGGGAAACATCCATTCACACTTATTCACACTCATACACTACGGACAATTTAGCTTACCTAATTCACTTATACCACATGTTTTTGAATTGTGGGGAAAACTGGAGCACCCAGAGGGAACCCATGCAACCACGGGGAGAACATGCAGACTCCACACAGAAATGACAACTGACCCAGCCGAGGCTCGAACCAGCGACCTTCTTGCTGTGAGGCGAACGTACTACTCACTATACCACCTTGGCGCCCAAAGATTAACATAATAGATAATTTTGCGTTCTAAGAAAAAGGTCTGTAATAGGCTACAACAGTTGTTCTCAACCATACGCTACAGTCTATCTTTGTATTCCACACTTTATCATAAAGTGCTCTGTGCTGCAAGATGAAGTGGATTCATTTGTCACCAATCATTTTTCTTAGCTTTATCTTTTACAGTGGTTCTGAATTATCTCAAAATCTCTCAAAATACTGGGAATAAATTGGACAAAAATTGTCAATAATATACTGTATGAAGCCTTAAAGGTAGCTGAAAGCTTTATAATAAATATGGGAAATGAGAAGTGGCTAACCCTCCTCTGACTAACCCTCTTCTGACTTTGATAAACCTTTGTTTAAGACCACTGCTTAAACCTCAGTACGCCTGTTTTGAACCAAAGTATTCAATTGGCCTAAAACCCTTGGCTGCTTACTTGATTTATTCCTTTGCTTTGCTCAGTTACAGACAAACTCACATATTTAAATTCATTTATTCATTCAAACACTCATTCGCTCATTGACTTATTCATTCAAGCACTCATTCACTCACTGATTCATTCAATATACGTGTTCACCTACAGTACTCATCCAATCACATTATTCATTCATGTGCACTTACTTCCTCACCTACTCATAGATTGGCTCAGTCCCTCTTCCGCTCTTTCTCTTTATCTCCCTCTCTTCCTCTGAATGTGTCTTTGAGTTGGTCTGACGTCCCCTCTGTCTTTATTTCCCCCTCCTTCTCTCACGCGTTCTCAGATGAATCGTTATAATCTATTGCAGATGGCCTGGCTCACGCCGTCCTGTTGTAGCCAGCGGCTGCGGATTGTGTGGCCTCCTCCTTTTCTTTTTCTCTGTATCTCTCCCTCTTTCTTTCCTCCTGCCACTCTTGCCTGTGGATGTAGCCTTTAAACTTTTAGTTAGGGTTAGGGTTTCTCTGACCATTTCATGTGACGCTGCACCACAAAAAAAATAATAGCCTAAATACAGTACATTGTACAAGTCAAGATTTATAGATTTTTCATTTATGCCAAAAATCATTTAAGTAGATTAAGTAAACACATTTTCTACTGTGAACATATCAAAACTCAATTTCTGATGTAATATTCATTGCTAAGAACTTAATTCTGGCAACTTTAAAGTTTCCTTTAAAGTCTAAGCTTTAAAGTCTGACCCAGTTCCTAGACAAACAGAATATTACATGAGAAAACTCATGTACTCAAAATTAGATGTGGCTTGTTTTTAGTACTGCAAGCTGATTGGATGTAATACAGTAGGCATTTCATTCAGAAAGATCGGCAAAAAGGTTTCGGGAGAGATATTACAACTTAACGTACACCTCATCCTCACTCTTTCTATTTGTTGACATGCCGCTGTTAAAACTGACAGTTGGAGGGGCGTGTTTAAGTATTTTAGTCACACCCAATACAACTGACAAACTTAAGTGGAGAGTTTAACTGAAAACAAGCAGGAAGTGCACTTTCAGATTTCAGTTTAGATTATAAAGTCTTTTTACAAACATTTTTTCTTAATGATATGCACATATAAATTGTTCACCACAAAACTAGCAATGTGAGCTAACAAAATCAATATGGTTAGTTTTCAATTTTTATGTGTACTTTAAAGGGTACCTATTTTGGGGCACCATAATTTTGTCATCTGACACTAATTTGGGAAATTCTAAAACATTCCTGAAATCCGGGGCTAAAATCTGTGATCTTTGATCGTTGGTTTGACATGTTCACAGACAGCTGCTTAATGCTTGTTGCGATCAGATTTTCCCTCCGATGAAGTTCTGGCAGTGTCAGAAGTTTTCAGACACTTTCCTGCAGTGTGACAACAGCTGCGATGAGCGTCAATTCAAGAACCAATAGGAGCACCGAATCTGATGACGCAATCCATACGACAATTCAAATGACCGCTGGAAAATGTCAAAACAGCTACAGTTGGAATTTTACACGAGTGGATGACGTCAATCTCTGGGGGTGCTTTCTTTTGTGTTTGGCACGTCTTCATTGTCGTTCAGTCTGACTTTATGATAGCTGAGATTTTACAGTGTGAAGTGAGCCATGTTCGTGCAGTCTGACATGCCAGAATCATTCAGGATTAAAAAAAAAAAAAAAAGAATCGCACAGTGTGAGCCATCCTTAAGATAAGTCTTTTGTGTCTTCAGAATGTGTCTGTAAAGTTTCAGCTCAAAAACACCCATCAGATTATTTATTATAACTTTGAGAATATTGGAATTTTCTGCTTTGAGCAAAACGTAGCTGTTTTTGTTGCCTGTGCCTTTAATGCTAGTTCTCCCCACCCACCATTCCCACGTGCCTGTCAGAGTGTGTGTCAATCTCCGCTGCGTCAGATAACAGACAGACATGAAGGAAGCAGATCTCATGTAACGTTTGTGAGAAATACTACAGTAAAACTTTCCCAATGATTATTTGATGTATTTGTTGTGGAGTTAATTTCTGCAATGAGTCACACACAATGTTGTTACAAAGTTCACGTACACACAGACACACACACAGCAGACACACAGCGCGCAAGTTTAACTTTGGACTGTTTTTGCACAGCAAATATGACAAGAAACACGTTAATATCCACTGCTGTATGGATATCCGTTATGTTAATGTACAAAATAAACCTGATCTAACATCCACAAACCGGGATTGAAGCGTCTTCTTTTACAGTTGTACTTACATGTGGCTGTGGTGATAAAGTAAAGCTGAAGTAAATTGCTGTAATTCATTAACATACACTGTTTTAAAAACATTTTGAACTTGTAAAACTTATTTTTATTACATTCAATGAGGATTGATGATCACAGAGAGCTGAACAGATCTTTTAATTCTAGTTGCTTTGCGCACGTCCTGTCTTGTTGATATGATTATACGCGCTAATACAGAGACATGTTATTACATGGCTGTCGAGATTTATTGCGTTTATATCACCGCAGTATGACTGTGGACAAACTATACCTACACACAGTTCTGTCCAAACAGCTCACAAAAAAAGATTTTTATCATAGGTACCCTTTAAAGACAATTTTTTCAGTATTTAGGTTTTCTTGAACTCCTAGATTCCATATTGTCAAACAGTTTTATCTCAGGCAAATACAGTCATATCCAACAAATGAAATATCAATAGAAAGCTTATTAATCAACTTTCAGATCGTGTGTAAATCTCAATTTCAAAAAGATTGACTTTATGGCTGGCTCTGTGGAGCAGGGTCACGAAATCTCATGTTATGATTCACAGTGAATAAATTCTCCAGCAAGCTAGAGTTTTCATCAACATTCTGATAGAAATACCATTAAGCACTTAAAACGTCCCCACATGATCACCTGAGCACGTTTGACTGCGTATTTAGCCTTGACTGGATACAGGTTTTAGTGCTCTGCAGAGGTTTAAACCGTTTTCTAGCTTTTTTTCCAGAGATCCGGAGGACGTCCATCAACTGGCTGACCCTCTGAGCACCTCTCTGGGTTTCTCCTCACACCATTCACAGCCCCTCTGCAGATGTTATACAGCCTTAGTCACACCAACGTCAGCTGAGTCTCACCACATGGGTCTACCAATATTTAAAAAGACGCACACATGCACATATTTAGCTTTCAAGGGCCCCCTTTTTCTCTTTCTGCAAGTGTTTCTCATGCTAGTGGCATGTATGTTTTGCCTTCATTTTTATTATTCCGTACAGGTCTGTTTGGAAACTATTATATGGCTAGTGGTTTATGGAAAATACATCTCTCTTGTAATGAGATCATGAGCATTAGATTACATTTACACTGCTAAGACACACTGGAGGCATTTAAACGAAAAAAGATGAAGAAAAACATGATTTTGTATGTATATATACAGTTGAAGTCAGTATTATTAGCCCCCCCTTTTAATTTTTTTCTTTTTTAAATATTTTCCAAATGATGTTTAACAGAGCAAGGAAATTTTCACAGTGTGTCTGATAATATTTTTTCTTCTGGGGAAAGTCTGATTTGTTTTATTTTGGCTAGAATAAAAGCAGTTTTTTATTTAAGAACCATTTTAAGGTCAATATCATTAGCCCCTTTAAACTATTTTTTTTTCAATAGTCGACAAACCATTGTTATACAATAACTTGCCTAATTACCCAAACCTGCCTAGTTAACGTAATTACATTGTGGAGAGGTAAGCATGATCGGACACCCAATGAGGGGGGAGAGCATGTTCAGAAGCCGACGGCTAATCAGCAGGCCAATCAGAAATAATAAATAGCACCTGTTTATTCTAGTGATTGGGCCGGAGAGACACCAGCTGCGTCCCAAATGACACACTATACACTATGCACTTTTGCACTATGTACTTATGCACTTACACACTCATCAGCATAGTATATGTATGTAGTATCAGTTCAAACCGTTTCCCTGATGACGTTTGACGGTTGCCAAATTAATGAAATAAATGACCAAAATACCAAATAATACCTGGCATGAGTATAACCAAATTCACCATCGGGAGGCGCTATAATCACTATTGTAGAAGAATTTTGCTTTCACAGTCTAAAATAAATAAAGTTATTTAACAAGTGCGCCCGATAGCTCTGCCCCTTCCGTTACGTGAGCAAAGCTGCGGTCGTTGAGTGTGTGAAGCGTCCGTCAGTGCATCATCCGGGTAATTAAAGTGCACGTATTATTTTTAGAGTTTTCAGTGTGAACGCACTACTTTCACTATTTATACTACAAAATGGCGTAGAATAGTGCACAAGGATGCGATTTGGGACGCAGCTACCTTCTTAAGAAGGAGAGAAGGAGAAGCCGGGAGAGGAGAGAGCACACACAGCTACACGTGTGGTGGTTCACTTAAAAATAAAAACCTTTGACTTACTTTTTATCGTCGACCCTGTCTTCTTCTTCCCACATACAACGAACTTTACTACAAACATAGTTAGCCTTTAAATGTCACTTTAAGCTGTATAGAAGTGTCTTGAAAAATATCTAGTCAAATATTATTTACTCTTATCATAGCAAATATAAAAGAAATCAGTGATTAGAAATGAGTTATTAAAACTATTATGCTTACTGTATATATTTTTTATAATATAATCTTATAAATTTTATAATAATATATAATTTTTATATATTTATGTTTTTTGTTTTTTATCGCAAAATTGTCTGCAAATTTTTCGGAATTACCGTCACAAAATCAGTAATTTTTATCTTTTATTATATTTAAAATATATTATCTTATATTTTAATCATTCAGTCATTTATTTACTTGCTGACTGGTTCTTTGAATAATTCATTTGATTTTTCAACAACTAACCAACTTGCTCACTTAGTTACCCGTCCCCTCATTCAACGCCAAACTGATTCACTTAATATCTAAAATGTTTATAAATGTGCTAATTTTATTGGTATTTTCGGTTAAATTATTTTATCTCTTTTTTACTTTAAAGGTTTTTTATATCATCACCGTTCTTTGTAGAAGCTTGTTTCTCAACAGCTATGATAAAGTATAGCCAAGAATGAAGCAATCGCATTAGATTTAATATATCGAAGCTAAATTCATCAGGGGCTGCATGGTGGTGCAGTGGGTAGCACATTCGCCTCACAGCAAGAAGGTCACTGGTTTGAGCTTCGGCTGGGTCAGTTGGCATTTCTGTGTGGAGTTTGCGTGTTCTCCCCGTGTTCACGTTGGTGGCCCCAGATTAATAAGGGGACTAAGCCGTAAAGACAAAGAATGAATGATTACATTCATCAATGCAGCCTGTGCCTGTTTTTTTGTCATTGAAGATTGAAGTTTGTGGGAAACACTTGCACACAAGGATCAATGAGGCTTATTCGAGCAACGCTGGTTTAAATCTGGCTTGTGACATTTTCCATTCCCGTCCAAGTTTTTGATGGAACAGGTCTCTGAGTTTTCATTGACATTTATTTTCTTTTGTCTTTTCGGTGTACATAGATGCAGCTGCTCTAAATTACAGCCCAGCCTGTCCATAGACATATGTAATTACAGAGCCTGTGAATAGAACGGGAGAGACTGTAAACCTACATTTACTTTTCACCATTTATCTTCTGTGTTAAGCTTGGACCGTGCTATGTGTTTTTAAATTTATCCCAACCAGGCTTTATTTAGATTGAGCCATTCTTTTAATATGCCCCAGTGCAGTGCCATTAACCAACATACTTCAGAAAACCAGCGGCAGCGTGTTTCAAATGGTGTGTAACTGGGTTTGGTCTCAGTCAGAGTGAATGTGTGAGGAGACATTTAGCAGGCATTTCTGAGCATGTGCTCTTACGTATATACAGTGTGTGTGTGTGTGTGTGTGTGCTTGTGTGTGTTCTTGTAATTCTTACATTGTATACCAGTACATTTTGACCTTAGGGAAACATTTGGTTCCCACGAGGAAAGCAGCTCATAAATCACATGGAATAAAGTATTTTTAAAAAGTAAAAATGCAGAATGTTTTCTGTGAGGGTTATGTTTAAAATATATATATATAATATACACTCACCGGCCACTTTATTAGGTACACCTGTCCAATGCATTTACAGTAGGCATGTCGAATGGTCAAGGCGATCTGCTGCAGTTCAAACTGAGCATCAGAAAGGGGAAGAAAGTTGATTTAAGTGACTTTAAACGTGGCATGAAAGTTGGTGCTAGATGGGCTGGTCTGAGTATTTCAGAAACGACTGATCTACTGGGATTTTCACGTGCAATCCTCTCTAGGGTTTACAGAGAATAGTCCAAAAAAGAGGAAATATCCAGTTCTGTGGGTGCAAATGCCTTGTAGACATGTATCCATCCTGCCTTGTTTCAACAGTTCATGGTATGGGGTATATTTTAATTGACATATTTACTTTGGGCCCATTAGTACCAATTGAGCATCGAGTCAACGCCACAGCCTACCTGAGTATTGTTGCTGAACAAGTCCATCTTGACAACAGTGTACCTATCTTCTGATGGCTACTTCCAACAGGATAACGTGCCATTTCATAAAGCGCAAATCATCTCAGAAATCAACTCAGGTTTCTTGAACATGACAATGAGTTCACTGTACTCAAATGGCCTCCACAGTCACCAGATTTCAATCCAATAGAGCACCTTTGGGATGTGGTGGAACGGGAGATTCGCATCATGGATGTGCAGCTGACAAATCTGCAGCGACTGTGTGATGTTATCGTGTTAATATTGACCAAAATCTCTGAGGGATATTTCCAGTACCTTGTTGAATCTATAATACTAAGGATTAAGGCAGGGGTTCAAAGCGGTTCTAGTAAGGTGTACCTAATAAAAGGGCCGGTGAGTGTACTATACAGTATATAGTCTTTACATTATAAAACTCATTATGTCTATGGGAAAATCCCGCAAAGATAGTTGTACAAATGTGTGTGGGAAAGAGAAATTTTGAAATATTTACTAGTCAGCTATGTGCACTGTTTTTTGTTTTTTTTATCACCAAAAAGCTTGATGTGACTATTTAAAATTTCATAAACTTCTATCTACATAATCCATAATGTAATTTATTTACAATATAGTCCATTAAATAGAATTATAAAGCATTAACTTTGTTGTTGAAGCATAAAATAAAATGAAAGGCCATTTAAACGTGAGCGCCATCAGCAGCAGGAAAGCGCTGAATCTCCATAAAAAAAACTGTGGTAAAATACATTTCCATATTTCAAAGGCATGGTGCAAAACAACTGAATTTAATGCAGTGCTTCTAGTCCTGTGTGAAACCCACTTTATATTGTTTCTCGATCAGGCAGTGAAGATCATTGATTTTATACTTACCAGCTCTTAAACCTGGTGAGTTTATAAGTCCTCAAGCATATAGCCCATTACTTCACTTGTCCAATAAAACCTTCCAGTAAAACTATACAATAAGATTGTATGCTATGTCACAACTAATTATGACTTACTGTTTGTGTGACCATTAATGATTACTACATCATGATCTATTAAAGAATAAAGCAATATGTTATTATGTTTTATCAGATATATTCTATTTTTTTTCTACTCTGTAAAAATGTCCTGGTTGCCATACATTTTCAAGCTGAATCAAATTAACCGTACGAGTCCATTGAATTTATATTGTGTTAAACTGACTTAAAACAGCTTGCGTAACTTATAAAAAGTCAGAGCATGATTAACTTAGTTTAGTAGGTTACAATGACCTACTGTAAAAAAAAATGCTGTCAGGATTAACTGATCACATATTTTTTTAGTGTAATGTTATAATTATTTAATTAACGGTTCTTCACAATTAATTCATGATTATCTGTATATTAGACTTTTATGATGTTTTACTTTTTTTTTCCACACTTTTGAAAGAACAGACCACATCTATTGCTTTAAGACTTGGGAATTGGAAATGTTGTAGGCTTGTTCCTGTTGCACAGATGAAATATAGAGTTCATTCTGTTGCTAGCACTAAGTTTTTCCTGCAGTTAGTCAGTGTGTTAGTCATGAAAGCCAGGGATCAAGTGTATACTGTACCAAAAGTATAGACACAATACTCCCAGTTCTTTATCGCTCTGACAGCCCTTCACATTAGCACTTTAACTTGTTGCCCTTTTGGATTATAAACTTTAAAAAAATAATATGCTGAAGTGAAAATAAATGCAAAACTTGAACCTCTCATACAGTATTTAAAGCCATGATGTAACCCCAGTGGCAGATGTTGGAGCAGAGTCAAACGCATTAAATCAAGTCAACTTCCTTTGAGTGCTTGAAAAAGTGTACAAGGCTTTACAGAAATCACTGTTTTGATTTATTATATATTCTTGTGCATATTTTAGATATTTTAACTGTTAAATCTTTTATCAAACAATTCCTGAAAGCAGTATCGACCGATACAATACTGATCCGATATGGGGTTCATTATAACATTATTCATAGCAATTTTCCAGTCTGACATTAATATTTTTATTCAGCAAATATACATTATAAGTGACATTAAAGATAGTAATTATGAACCATTATAATTAATGATGATGAAATGTTACATGTGCAGTTTCAGATATATGTGCAAATTTAAAATATAAACAAGTGTTGTTGTTTTTTTGTATATATAAATATATATATATATACATTTGTTTCTCTGGGGCTGTCTTATCTTAGGTCTAAACTTATGATAACATTTGCACATTTTAAAAATTGCACATATTCATTGCACTGATTCATTTATTTGAACTGTACTTACCCACTGTACATACATGTACATTTGTAATTAGGTTTCTCTATCTGCACACTTCTGATTATTAATAGCAAACTGTACTGATTCATTTATTTGAACTGCACACACCCACTTTACGTACATTTGTAATTAGGTTTATCTATCTGCACACTTCTGATTATTAATAGCAACCTGTACGTATAATCATTTACTGTAAATCTCTATTCATAACTAATGCAGCCTGTATATAATGTTCATAGTACATCCATCTGTAAATATCACCATAGTTTTTCTATAACTGCACTTTATAATTTATACCTGTATGTGCACTTGCTGCTATTGCACTTCTGGTTAGACCTACAGTAAACTGCATTTCGTTGCTTTGTACTTGTACATGTGTAAAGACAATAAAGTTGAATCTAATCTAATCTAATCTAATCTAAATGGGATTTTTGCAAATTTATATTACATTCATTTTTACATATTTCATATCAATATTGCAAATCTTATCTCTAGCTGGGAAATCTTAAATTGTGTCAAGTTCAACAACCACTTTCAGGTCTGTTATCAAGCAACCAACACTGCTCGAGCTGCTGGTGTGTTAGCATAAAAACAAAATGGATAAACAAAACCTGCAAGCTTTTAAACAATCCATGACGATGAGAATTGTTTTTTCCTGTGCTAACTGTAATATTATGTTAGACAGCAGTCTGTTATTACTGTTTTGTCATCAATATTGCATCTTCAGAGTCCTCCTCATTCTTCGTTTTCATTCATCAATTAATGTAATGCCGTTGTTGAACAGTGTGCATTAAGCCTTTTTTCCATTAGCTTTCAAAACAATTTGCGGTTAGGACAGCTCTGAGGTTGCCCTAAAGTTTAGACAGTTTTAGGATATTAGTTAGAATATTTCTGTAATATGACCTTCTTATCTCCAACTTTTTTATTTATTTGTTTTTTGAAAATAGGCTAATTTTTGAAATCCCCTGAATTCAAACAGATTCGTTTTACCATTATTGTATCCTTTCAGCATATCTCCAGGTCTGGTGGGAGCACTTTTAACTTTTAGCATAAACCATTGAACTGGGTTTGACAATTAACATATTACTCAAAATGACTAAATAGTTTAGATCAGTGGTTCTCAAGCTTTTTTCACCAACGACCACCTCAGAAAAAAAACTGTCCCTCCAAGTACCACCATAATAACCGGTGTTGAAGTACAGTAGCACAGTAGGCCTAATTAAGCAGCTCCAGCACTGCACAGTTCAAAAACAAGGTAGATTAATTCTTCTAAATAATAATATTTATTATTGTCAGCCACTTAAATAAAAGGTTTAGCCTATTAAAATCATTTTACTGATCACATCGGTGTTATCGTAGGCGTCAAAGGGTTAAAAGTGTGTTCATTTTTTTACTTTAATTATTCAGAGATTCCTCCTCATACCACTAGAAGGAAGCTTGTGTATCACTAGTGGTACATGTACCACAGTTTGAGAACCACTGGTTTAGATGATTTTCCTATTTAAAGCCATTTAAAGTAATAATCAAGGCAGCAAATCTCCTGTATTATTGTGCTGGAATGAGAGTAGCTCCTAGACATAGCAACTTTTCATTTTCCATCAGTCTTAGTACATGATGTACAGAAAAGTCAAGCTTTAAATAGGGAAATTATCAAAATATTTCTAATTGGATTCAATGATTTACTCTAAGCTAAGTTAAAAGTGATCTCGCTTGAGCATATATCTGCTGGATTGATTTTAAAATAGTAAAACTCAACTGTTTAACTCTAGGGGAGTTGTAAAATCCAAATAAAGAGTGTTCCTTTAAGATAAGATGCTAAGTTAGAATCTTTCTGTAATACACCTCATGTCTATATTGGTCGATTGCAGCCAGTAGCCAATCAATCTGATCACCCCAAAATCATTCATATTCAAGACTTAAGCATTTTCCATGTTGTGATATTACAGCCAGCACATCTGTGCATCCTCCACCCTCAAGCGGTCCCCAGCAAACGGTGACGTGGATGGAGAGATCACTCACCCGGGTGTGAAGTGCGAGGAAGTTTGGCACCCACAAGAAGCTTTCAGGGGAACTTTGAAAAAGTCCCAAATAGAGCAAAGCTGCGAGCTTGTTTCCTATTAACTTCTGGCACATCCCGGTGGAAGAAGTTTCATATTTTGACAAAAGAAACGAAAGGCAGGCTAAATAAGAAACCATTTTGCTCAATTGTTGTAACAGAAAAAGCAAAATTGTAACCATATTAAATTAAATCCGCAGGGCTCAACCCAGCTTATATGTCTTATGATACTCCATTGTTGTCCAACACCACCAATGTGATCCAGATTGTTGATCCATATCCACATTATTGTCATTCTCCGCATTCCTCTGAGTGACAATACCGAGGCTCACATATGCTCGGAATTACACATATCGTCCAATCAGGAGAGACCGACTCGTCATTTGGCGGAGTTGACCTTGTAAACCATTCCATCAGCATGACAAAGATGAGTGTTTTCTGCTTAATTATGAACACATGCCACTCGGTCTCTGCGAATAGACCTGATGTGCGATTACACAACCTGCTGCCATCTGATAGGTTGGTGAGAATGATGTCATAGCAGCTGCCAAATACCCCAGGCGCCCCCCAAAATCGAAGGTTACGTAACATCTAACCAACACTTAACCCCTACCATGATTTTTACTAGTACAATTCTCAGTGGCTATAAAAACCGGAGGACTCTTTCCAAACCTGCACAAGCTCATTGTTCGTTTAATCACCTACCTGCATTTCTACATGTATTTTAAGTGCAATTTCATTCTCTCTGTGTCTTTGGATAGGTTAGAAAGGGAGCACCCCCAGTACTGCATGCTCTTTTGCGAGTCCTTTGTTGTTAATAAAGTGTTGGAGTGCTTTCACGCTTCTCTGGCAAGTGCCGAGTGCTGCGGGGCAGGGGGGGGAGACCAAACACCGAGCCAACCCCATCTGTGTTCATTTGACTGGAGAGAGAGAGAGAGCTGATGGAGCTGTAAAAATTACCTGCTTTTTTTAGTAATGAGATTTTGGCCTAGAGAGAGAGAGTCGGATGATGATAGAGTCTGAAAGAGAAGCTTTAGTGAGTGAAAGTGAGAAACTTTGGGGAGCGCAGAGGAGAACCGCACCCTTACCCGCTTCTACTGCATGGTTAAAATTGCAGCTTGTCTTGTCCCTGTCAGTATAGCTCAAAATTTCCCTCTGCTCTCGCTCTGTTCTCACGCATATAACTTTGCAGTTTACAGACTGCTGTTGCTTTCACACTCAGCGACTGTTTTAGGCAATATGAGGATAGAACTGTTATGATTATTAAATGTACGTGGTGATAATTGAAATAATGGCAAAAATGATGATTAATTGTCTGTTCTTTTGGCTTTGTCATGCTTTCTGTGTAATTCTTTCAGTGGATAATTATTGCACGTACAGATGGAGGCCAAATTATAAACAGGAGTATTTTTTTCAAAAATTTTCCAAGTAGTCTTTAATGGACAGAAGATTTTTTTCAACACACTGTTAAACATAATGCATTAATAACTTGCTTCTAATTGCTTTTTAAAATCTTTCTCATTATATACTAGACTGCTCAAAAAAGGAAACACTAAAATAACACATCCTAGATCTGAATAAATGAAATATTCTTATAAAATTCTTTGTTCTTTACATATTTGAATGTGCTGACAATACAAATCCCACAAAAATTTAAAATGGAAATCAAATGAATTAACCGATGGAGGTCTGGATTTGGAGTCACACTCGAAATTAAACTGGAAGTACACACAACAGGCTGATCTAACTTTGATGTATTGTCTTCAAAACAAGTCAAAATGAGTAGTGGTAGTGGTAGCTCAGTAGTGTGTGTGGCCCCCATGTGCCTGTATGACCTCCCTACAATGCCTGGGCATGCTCCTGATGAAGTGGTGGATGGTCTCATGAGGGATCTCCTCCCAGACCTGGACTAAAGCTTCTGCCAAAACTTCTGGACAGTCTGTGGTGCAATGTGGCGTTGGTGGATGAAGCGATATATGACATCCCAGATGTGCTCAATTGAATTCAGGTCTGGGGAATGGGCGGGTCCATTCCATAGCATCAATACATTGTCTTGCAGGAACTGCTGACACACTCCAGCCACATGAGGAATAGCATTGTCTTGCATTAAGAGGAACCCAAGGCCAACCGCACTGGCAAATGGTCTCAATCGGCAGTCAGGCTACCTCTGGTAATCACATAGAAGCCAGTGCAGCTCTCCAACGAAATGCCACTTCCCACCATTACTGACCTACTGCAAAACCAGTCATGGAGGATGCTGCAGGCAGCAGGACGTTCTCCACAGTGTCTCCAGACTCTGTCATGTCTGTCATGTGCTCAGGGTGAACCTGCTTTCATCTGTGAAGAGCACAAGGTGCCAGTGGCGAATTTGCCAATCTTTGTGTTCTCTGGCAAATGCCAAATGTCCTACACAATGTTGGGCTGAAAGCACAACTCCCAGTTGTAAACATCAGATTCTCATACAATGCAGTTTCTGACCATTTGAGCAGACACATGCACATTTGTGGCTTGCTGAAGGTCATTTTGCAGGGCTCTGGCAGTTCTCCTCATGTTCCTCCTTGCACAAAGGTGGAGGTAGCGGTCCTGCTGCTGGGTTGTTGCCTTCTTATGACCTCCTTCACATCTCCTGATGTACTGGCCTGCCTCCTGGTAGCACCTCTATGCTCTGGACACTACGCTGACAGACACAGCAAACCTTCTTGCCACAGCTCGCATTAATGTGCTGTCCTGGATGAGATGCTCTACCTGAGCCGCTTGATGATGACAGGATATTCATTTTGGTGTAAACTGTCCTTTTAAGACCTTAAAACTTCATTCACTTTATTTGTGGTCTAAATACACATTTCAATCGATCATGTTTCCCTCTGAAACTCGACTTCATCATTCACGCGTTTTATTATTTCCAGACAAGCCATGTACAATATAAAACAAAGCCTCAGGTTTGTGTCTCCAACACCTCTGCTGTGCCTCAGTCACACCATTCTTTTCTTTTAAAACTTAATAGTCTGTTCTGTTCCTTTCAGGCAACAGCACAACAAAAGCAGTACCATTTTCATTTAGACCACCATTTATTAGTTAAACCATTTTTAAAAAAAAACTTTTTAATAAACAGGCTTTGGTCTCTGCACAGAAGGGGGAGGTTTGGAAAATGGCATAAAATATTTGGTCTCACCAACATAATGTGTTGTAACTCGAGAGTCCTCTTTTATTAACGTAACAAAAACCATGAAGAGACATTTTCTGTACTTGAAATGGAATGTACGTTCATTCATTCATTTTCTTTCGGCTTACTCCTTTATTTATCAGGGGTTGCCACAGCGGAATGAACTGCATACTATTCAAGCATATGTTTACACATGGGATGCCCTTCCAGCCGCAACCAAATACTAGGAAACACCCATACACTCTCACATTTACATACTGTATACACTGAAACACTGTGGCCAGGTTTGTTTATCCAATTCAGCTATACTGCATGTCTTTGGAGTGTAAGGGAAACGGGAGCACCCGGAGGAAACCCACACCAACACGGAGAGAACATGCAAACTCCACACAGAAATGCCAACTGGTCCAGCCGGGACTCAAACCAGTGACCTTCTTGCTGTGAGACGACAGTGCTAACCACTGAGCCACCACGCCGCTTTATGAAAGGAACATTCATTCATTCATTTTCTTGTCGGCTTAGTCCCTTTATTAATCTGGGGTCGCCACAGCGGAATGAACCGCCAACTTATCCAGCTTACACATAGGACGCCCTTCCAGCTGCAACCCATCTCTGGGAAACATCCATACACACTCATTCACTACGGACAATTTAGCCTACCAATTCACCTATACCACAAGTCTTTGGACTAGCGGGGGAAACCGGAGCACCCGGAGGAAACCCACACAACCAGGTGGAGAACATGCGAACTCCACACAGAAATGCCAACTGGTCCACCCAGGACCTTCTTGCTGTGAGGCGATTGTAACTGAGCCACCATGCCGTTTTATGAAAGAAACAATAACTCGTAAATATAAATGAAACATATACACATTTATATAGTATGTGATATTTAAAGATGAACTTTTAAGTAGTTTATGTAATTTGTAAAGCCTGTATATCACATATCCAATTTCTGTATGGAGTGTAATGGACAATGGAACTTTTACATTACATTCATAATAAAGAGCTGTCCACCGGCAACTTTGTTTTGTTTTTTTGTGCAAATTGCAATAGTTCCATTACATTTAATAGAAACGCAGTGTTGCGGGCCTTTGTGATTTATAACAGTGATGAATTTATTTAATTATAAAATAAAATAATCACTGTATTTCTATTGTTAATGCAATGTAATTTGTTACTACGACAAACAAGGCTACCTTTGGTGAACACTAAGATGACATTTAAACTAGCTCATTTTCATTTTTTTAAATGGTCATTTAGAATGAAAATCTCCTCGTCGACACTAGCTTTTTATTATGTTTTAGAGAAGCGATTTCTAAAGCCTAAAGCGCATGTCACGTGGTTCATTCATTGCAGTCGGCCATTTGTGTAATGGTCATAAGAAAGGGACTTGACAAATCAGGGAACACTATGGTATTTGTCCAAAAGACCGCTTAGAAAACAATTATAGATAACCACACCTCCAATGTTTGCGTTTTAGTCCGTCTACACTGAAACACCTGTTTTTCCAAATGAAAATGGGGTGTTTTTTAAAACGCTCCATTTTTGCAGGTCAAAGATGTCTGAGCAATGCGGACACCAGGTGTAGCCATAACAAAACTGATCTCAAAAAGAGCTGAAATACAGGCCTGACCTAGAAAAACAGGACATCTGGTCACCCTATTTGGGGGCTACACCCGGCCTATTTAAAATTCTGATGGAGCTGTAACCCCCTTATAGAACACTAGCTTATAGTTGCCCTAAAGGCTAACATACTCATAACGAAAGCCAAAAAACCTGTGCTTCAATTAATCCCATTTACTTCTTCCTTTAAATGATCACCGATTTGCCTGGCTGAAGTCCTAGAGGTACTTTCCAAACCGTTTCCGAATATCCTTCATTCACTTTATTAGCTGTTTTCCAATCCTGTCTGAAGTAAAGGTCTGTTCTTTACTCCAAATCAAGTCTCGTCATGCAGTCATGGATATTCAGTGAGTCTGATTATTGAAACTACAGGCAAAGTATTATTGTTTCATGTATATATGCACACACACACACTTACTGGCCACTTTATTAGATACAATAGTCAAACTGCACGTTAATGCAAATTTCTAGTCAGCCAATCACATGGCGGCAACTCATTGTATTTAGGCATGTAGATTAGGCATGTAGATCATGTATGGTCAAGATGATCTGTTGCAGTTCAAACCGAGCATCAGAATAGGAAAGAAAGGTGAAGTTTCTTTGAATGTGGCATGGTTGTTTGTGCCAGATGGGCTGATCTGAGTATTACAGAAACTGCTGATCTACTGAGATTTTCATGCAAAACCATCTCTAGGGTTTACAGAGAGTGGTCTGAAAAATACCCAGTGAGTGGCAGTTCTGTGGGCACAAATGCCTTGCTGATGCCAGAGGTCAGAGGAAAATGGCCAGACAGATAGAAAGCTGATATTTGAGCTGATACAAAGGCAACAGTAACTGAAATAAACACTTGTTACAAGGTAGACAGAAGAGCATATCTGATCGCACAACACATCTGACCTTGAAGCAGGTGGGCTACAGCAGTAGAAGACCACACCTCACCAAAATGGAACCAAATTTCTGAGGAATATTTCCAGTACCTTGTTGAATCTATGCCACAAAGTGTATGTATGTATAGCAGATATTGTGCATGTATGTTTCTATTAAAAACAAAACACTAAATTCTAAAGAATGCTGGGAAAATGAAGCCATTGACATCCATAACAAATCAATGAATCTGTTTTTTCAAACATCCTTACTGTATATATAATCAAGTATATCTTATTTATGAAAGATTTTGAAAGAAACCCAGTTTTTAAACCTGTGAAGGATAAATAAATGAAGACAGAATTTATTTTTTTATTCTTTTTTGCAGTGGTGGACTATCTCTTTAAATGTCATACGTTGATATATTTTGAGATCTACCACTATGTTCACTGTGAGAGGTTGTCCTTGATCAACACTGATACCACAACGCTTTTAAAGCTCTGGTTTAATAGAGTAAAGCTTAAGGCTGAATAAGAAAGTCTTCTACTACTGTTTGATGCTTTTCTCTAAACTGTGTTGGTTCTGTCTTTCAGAGTAAAGAACAGCAGCTCCAGGCCTTAAACGAAAGTAATAAAGTCTTCCTTTACTGTGCCTTCCTCGACTACAGGTGGGTCAGATCCTTATGCACAGAGATGTTGACTTCATGTTTAACAATTACTTGTTTGCAATTTGCAAAAATGTAACCAAACATCCAGTTATATATCCAATATCCAGTTAACAGCAAGTAATTATCTTTATGGGAAACAATAAAAGGACATACATGTTATGGGATGTGGGACTAGTTTTTTTTATTTTTATTTTTTGGTAAATCGTAAGGCATTTTACTTGTATAAAGAAAAATTGTTCAAAAGCTCATGATTTAACAATTTTTGTCTCAATTTATCATATTTTTCTTGTTAAAACTGTTAAAATTGCATCGTAGCTCCCATTTGTAGGCCCTTTTCAAACATCCTGCACTTTATTTATGGGCTGTTATATTTCTCTTTGAGGATGCTCAAACTTTCATCCTTAATCTCAGTGTCCAGAGATATTTATGCCATTCTTCCTGTCTGTTCTCTCATGTATCGCTCTGTCTGTCATTTCACTTTTCCTGTTTAAGATTGTCAGGAAGTGCTTTAATATATCAATGTGTGTCTTGTATTTATATCCAGCTGTTATCCCATTACCCAAGTAAAGGCCAGAAATAAATGTATGACATTTCGCACATCTACATCATGATATCCAAGATTTAAATCACTGTCATTTTGATTGTTTCATGGACAGAGTTAGAAGAGAGTCTTTAAATTTATCTTGCAGAATAAATCTTTCAGCCCTGCTAACTTTTTTTTTTAGATTTTTTTTAAGAATTGGAAGGTCTATTGTTGATTAAAAAAACATCTTAAGCTATAATAACTATAGCAGAAAAATCACATGAGGCCAATAAATGAAGCCAAGTTTAGCGTCATGTGAAAAATGTGAATAATTTCAAGTATAGAGCATGTTTGATTTGGAGTGATATCCATCTTTCTTGTTTTCTCTCGCTATCATTCTTTCTCATGCTTGTTCGCTCTTTCTCCCATGTGGGTATTTAATAAATGGCTGCGTCCACAATGGAGTTATGAAGATGAAATATTTGAGATTAATGGAACCTTGCTTTAGTTGTAATTTCATTTAGATCATATTTGATCAACAGCTCTTCAGTAATTCCATTAACGCTGGACGAGGGTGTGAATTCATATGCTTTCAATATAAACAACGAACAACTCCAGCAACTGTAATGCTCAATTAAACCTGTATGTGTGCATACGTGTCTGTTTTAGCTCCAAAGAGGGTGTGTGGTCCAACGAGGGGTGTTTGAGAGCTGATGGAAACCTGTCCTACTCTATTTGCTTGTGTAACCATCTGACAAACTTCGCCATCCTTATGCAAGTGGTTCCTATGAAGGTGAGGCGTTCTCAGTGTCAATCAGTGTCTGATGCCAGTTTTATTTTTAACATTAATCTTGCTTGCTTTGACATGACGCTTTGTAAGAACTATATGCTAACTTTGTACGCAAACACTATGACAACACCATTGTATCTCTAAACACACTGTAAAAAGTGAACCATTGGATTAAATTTAAAAGTTTGTTGGGCCACGATCACACTAGAGTTTAGGCATTTTAAATTTGCTCATATGGTGCTGCATAAAGGAGCGAGATAATACAAGATGATGCAATACTACTAAATGAAGCGATTGCTCCGTGTTTAAAATTTCTGTACAGAAAGGTCCAGCTTTGATCTTCTAATGATCTCACGCAATCATGTGATGAAAATTTCCAGATCATACAGTAGTTCACAAAGCTTGAACTTTGGAATACAGTGATCTATGCAAAACTTGGAAGTCAGTGAAGCAAAAAGTGTAGTATAACCACGATTTCACACCTAAAATAATTTTATCTAACTGTTTTAAACTAAATTCAGACATTTTTTTATTTTTTTAGTGCACAAAGTATAACGTGACCACCAGTGCTTTATTTGTGAATTGCGAGGTCCGGGTAACCGATCCAGCATGTTACCCGAGGATGGAGAGGTGTCGCGGACGAAAGTGTAGAGGGTTGGGGAGTCGCGGAAGAAAGTGAAGCGAACAGCGCACGGGGAGGAGGGTGGTTGAGTAGGGGGATTGGTAAAATGAAATGCCGGATCTGGAGTGTTCCGGCACAAATTAAGCCCTGGTGACCACCATGATGGCCTTCTTTGTACAGAAGAGAGAAAGTAGTGAACTAATGTAATTCATTAAGCATCTTTCAACATTTAAAAATGTACTGTAACATGACCTAAGAATGACATAGTTGTCATAGACATAGTTGTCTTTTTATTTCATTATAACATCAAAGTAACAAAGAAATACATATACATACACACATACATACATGATTATATA